>CALYLW010000100.1:869192-998846 GCA_944989445.1 Ampullaceana balthica
TATAAAACATACAATCAATAATCAATTGATAATATATATAACATAACTAAAACATTTAACGACATTACAGTGTACATGAACTACTTTTATCATTTAAAGAAATGTTTGATTGTTATTAAATAAATGTTGAACTAATTTTGAATTAATTCAACTCAACACAATTCCACTTATTGTGAGAGGAAGCAGGTCAAGATATGATAACTGGATACAAGATTTAAACGAAAGATTTCTTCATTTATATTGTATATGATTATGATATGATTTAAATTCTGAATGCAATTGTAGGATTGTATGTAACAATTATTCTTTCGTTTACTTAACAACCAATGCATTAATTGGGTAGAAAAAGTTGTGCTTTCTAAAATCCAGTGTATATAATGAGAGTTTATTTTTAATTACAACAACAAAAATTGAAATATAACATACGCGCTGTAATTAGTTGTGTAAAAATGCACCATCTATTCGTTAATTTTGGAGTTGTTCTATGAAGTGTCAAAATTGTATGTAGGTATAAATATATTGACATTAGACAAGAATAACAACACCGATTAAAAGTAAAAACGGACTAAATGATAAATGAAAGAAAAGAGAAAAAAATAGAATAACAAAAGTACAGTTAATACCAAAAAAAGTCTTTTTTGGTAGTCGAATAAAAAACAAGTACCCAGGAAATATATACTGCTTTATAGTTTTGAAAACAGGTCTTCAACATAATTATTTATCTTTTTTAAAAAAGTGGTCGACTGGCAGCGCGCTCGACTGGCGTACCGATGGTCACGGGTTCGAATCCATGTGAAGGCAAGGATCTGTTCCGGGGCCTAAGGCGTCCCTGAGTCACCCAGCTCCGAATGGGTACCTAACACTACATGTGGTTAGGCGGCTAGGTAATGCGTGGAACCCTCATAGCCGTGGCCTGTGAACGCTGCATCACTTGCCAACAAACCCATGCCTTCACACGGATTCGAACCCGTTACCATTTTCAAAATGAGTTTGTTATTAATAATTAATGAACTGAATTTCAGTTTTGTTGATACTTACATAATCATGTATGAACTTGCATACTTGCGTATCTGCAGCAATTATTTCATCTAGTAATAAACTTAATGAATTTTTGGATTTATCTTCATTTTCAAATACAAATTTTTGTAAACGGGTCACGTTTTCCCGGAATTTCTTTGCCTCTGCATCATCTAGTACGCATCGGGAGTCGGCCATCTTGTTTATAGCCGGTAACAGGGAGTAATCTTTTTTTAAGATTGCAAAGTCTGTTTGATTTTTAAAAGTAGACGTCAAAATTACAGTTTAAAAAAAACCCGACCCAATTATTGAGCTACTAAATAACAGAAATTCACTTTCCAATGCGAAAAAATAAAAAGTTTAAAACACTACGACTTTAAGCTTTAAAAATTATACGAGATATTTAAGAATATCTTTCTAACGACTGTAAACTTACTAAAATTAAAGCTATGGTAACTTAAAAATTGTTTTTTTTAAAAAACGTTTAGAGTAGGCTACAGTGAGTTTAACGGAAATTGTAAATTATAATTGTGTAATCAGATTTTTCAGCCACGACACAAAGTCTAGCTATTTATTCCCCATCTATTTAAACTGTGGGTATCGTGTTGGCAGCTCAGTGACTTTGACACATTTAAACTTTTTCATCATCAATATGTGTATCTGCCAGACATTTTGTGAGCTCATTAGCTAGAGAGCTGAAACTTTCCACATATTCACATTGTCGGTGTAAAATTATGTTACATAAATTGATTTTAATTTGACTAAAATCTCACGATTGAAAACCAAGCATTTAAACCGCTTCGAGATTGTTTATATTTAAAAACATTCAGCGTTGTTCTAAACTCTACACTAACAACTAATGAGTAAAGTGCTTGTTGTATTTCGTCATTTCAAGAGCAAACTCTGTGGTTCTAAATTAATTTACTCCCAGTCCCCGCCTATATAATAAGTTGCTGGTTCACTGTCGCTTCACTAAAACTGTTAAACACATCAATATAAAACATACAATCAATAATCAATTGATAATATATATAACATAACTAAAACATTTAACGACATTACAGTGTACATGAACTACTTTTATCATTTAAAGAAATGTTTGATTGTTATTAAATAAATGTTGAACTAATTTTGAATTAATTCAACTCAACACAATTCCACTTATTGTGAGAGGAAGCAGGTCAAGATATGATAACTGGATACAAGATTTAAACGAAAGATTTCTTCATTTATATTGTATATGATTATGATATGATTTAAATTCTGAATGCAATTGTAGGATTGTATGTAACAATTATTCTTTCGTTTACTTAACAACCAATGCATTAATTGGGTAGAAAAAGTTGTGCTTTCTAAAATCCAGTGTATATAATGAGAGTTTATTTTTAATTACAACAACAAAAATTGAAATATAACATACGCGCTGTAATTAGTTGTGTAAAAATGCACCATCTATTCGTTAATTTTGGAGTTGTTCTATGAAGTGTCAAAATTGTATGTAGGTATAAATATATTGACATTAGACAAGAATAACAACACCGATTAAAAGTAAAAACGGACTAAATGATAAATGAAAGAAAAGAGAAAAAAATAGAATAACAAAAGTACAGTTAATACCAAAAAAAGTCTTTTTTGGTAGTCGAATAAAAAACAAGTACCCAGGAAATATATACTGCTTTATAGTTTTGAAAACAGGTCTTCAACATAATTATTTATCTTTTTTAAAAAAGTGGTCGACTGGCAGCGCGCTCGACTGGCGTACCGATGGTCACGGGTTCGAATCCATGTGAAGGCAAGGATCTGTTCCGGGGCCTAAGGCGTCCCTGAGTCACCCAGCTCCGAATGGGTACCTAACACTACATGTGGTTAGGCGGCTAGGTAATGCGTGGAACCCTCATAGCCGTGGCCTGTGAACGCTGCATCACTTGCCAACAGATCATCTGTCATAGGTCTGTGGACGCAATTATCTTCTGCATAGAAGGGGCGTCTGTATGGATAAGATAAGATAAGATAAAAAGGTACCAGAACGCAACCTGAAAAAGGTATTCCAGGCAGTAATAAAAATAACTAGGTGAAAAAAAAAGTGCTGGAAAGCCGCCCCGGTGCGTTAAGCGGGGAAAATAGCACTGATTATTACAAATAACATAAGGGAAAAGCAGATACGCTGCTGTGAGATTAACATGCTCACCTCTGACCAAACTGATTTTTACGGGAGAAACACCAAAAATTCCAGCGAATGTACGCCCTCCCCCCCAAACCGATATTTAAATGTCGTCGACGAGAAAAAAAAGGCCAAATAGGTCCACAAACTGTGTGAAAAGTTGCCATAGAAAACTGCTCAGGATCAATTGGTATGTTTACAATGTAAGGACGTGCCTAAAAGATCAAAACAAGATGGCGAAAGAATCCATTAAACAATAGAAGTGAAATACGGTGGACACCCTGAGAACAAAGGAATGACTTATAGACCTTACAGATGTCTTTATAATTTTACTTTTATCCCACAAATAAATAGCAAGTATAGGAAAATCTAACAGATTTAGTCACAATTGCATGGCATCATGGACATAAGGGGTCGTCTATAAAGTACGTCACGCTATTTTTGACCACTTTTGACCCCCCTACCCCCTGTCACAAATCTCGGGACAATTTGTGACAGGGGGGTACGTCACACTTTCGATTTTTAAAAAAAACAACAACTCCTAATTAAAATAATTAATTTAATACTTACATTACACTTCACTATTAAACTGTATTAAAATTTAAAATTTCTACTTAAAGTAGGGATGTACCGGATTCAAAATTTTGAAATCCGGCCGAAGCTGAATTTGGCCGGATTTATGAAGTGAAATCCGACTGGAACCGGAATCAGATTTGTTACAATGGCCGGATTCTGGTTTTGCTGGAGCCATTATGAATATATATATATAAATTAGGGATTTACCGGCCAGCCGGATTTATGAAGTGAAACCTGCCGGAGCCGGATTTTTTTTAATAGCCGGATTCTGGATTTGCCGGAGCTGGAGCCGAAATCCCGTACTCCCCCACTTAAAAGAACTATCAGATTATTAAAATGACTTTAATAGTAGAATAGTTAATTGTCAACAGTTGTCACAGTTATTCAATGAAACAGTAACTCCAGTATGGCCAGCGGTCCCACGGTGGGCAAAAGAAACGCTTCAAAGACACACTGAAAGCCTCAATGAAAGCGTTTGCCATAAATCCAGACACGTGGGAACGAGCTGCAATGGACCGATCAACCTGGCGCTCTTCCATCCACGAAGGTGCCAGGTCATGTGAGGCAAACCGGATTACCGCCGCAGAAAATAAGAGGCAAGCCCGAAAGGCCCATGCTGTCAACCCTCCAGGAGATGTCGCACTCGCCCCCTGTCCCTTCTGTTCCCGAACCTTTCGTGCAAGGATCGGCCTAATCAGCCATCTGCGCACGCACAGAAAACCCTCGGATGACTAGAGTGGTCCTCGTCGTATTGACGGACGAACGAACACAACTCAATCTATATCGAATTTGAAAACAAAAATTGCAAAAATTAGACTTGACAATTTTATTATACACATCATTTATCTGCTACCTTTTCATTACAATGGGCGAGGTCAAGTTTTAGATAATCCTCCGATTATGCATTCTATTGACACAGGATAAGAAGTAGATTAGCGAAACTTGACCTCAACCAGTGATTAAATAATAAAAAGGAAACAAGACAATTTAACTAAAAAAAGACTAGATTGACAAATTATGTGACCAACTCTTGTACTATATTGAATCTGTTTATTATGGTCATATGAATTATGTTTCATTCAAAAATATTCACTGGACACCATCTTACAACGGTAAAGTGAAGTGTTCATCCATAGTTAGGACTGACATCAATCTTTCACCATCATCGTTTCCTGGAAGGATAATTGCAGACAGATCAACTCGTCCTCATCTAGCCACTCAACAGCCTCTGTATGTGCATTTTTCTTCTGACAGTAACTGCCATAGGTTCTCTTTGCCTTCTAGAGGCGATTCTCAAAGGACGGATGCGTTTTTATCTAAGTTGATTCTTAAACAGTTTGGGTGGGCACATTCTCCTGAGCCCGAGCTCTGTGTTGTCCTGTATGTTTCTTCAACATTGTTTGTGAGGCAAAATATAAGTGACATACTTTGCAAAGTCGATCAAATAAGCTGGTAATCATATGGTTGTACTTTGAAAACTCCTGTTGATCGTGGCATAATGTCATCAAATTTGAGAGTTTGTGCTACAAACAAGGAAGGAGATTTATGAGAATGTGCAGCTCCTCTTTCTGAAGCTTTGAGTCCATCAACTGTTTTGTTGATTAGGATTGGAGGAGGGGAGAATCTTGAAGGGTATAACGTTGAAATATGAGCTTTGTACTTTGTCGTGACATTTCATGTCCTGATATTTAACAATTTGAATGAAATATTGGCTTTTGCGAAGATGATTGTAAAACCATTCCGATCCTTCCATATCAGTCCTGCTGCATCAAATTCAGATTTATGAACAACACATTCAGGAGATACGCATTTCATGCTATTTTAACATAAAACTAATTCTAATGTTTCTCAAAAATTTTGAAAATTATTTTTAAAGCTATTTAAATTATAATATAAAAATCTAAATAAATTAGAAAAAAAATTAATTTAAAAAATAAATGTGTGACATCACACATGGCCTGACCCCCACCCCCGTCACTAATGGTCACACTTTCTTACACGAGCGTGACGTACTTTATGGACGGCCCCTACAAGGAAGACATAGATCGTGAAGGAAGACAGCCATAAAAATAAATCTGATTGGAAATAAATTTAATAGAAGAAACGAAGGGATTCGTCTACTTAGGCAGTACAAAGGACATAAATGGTAGAACGGTTGAACCAAAGCTGATTTTACGACTATAATTGGAAACTGACTCTCCAAAGCAAAGTCCGAGTCTTTAATACTTGTTCTAAAATAAAGTCCTTGAAACTTGCAAGGAGAACTGGGAGAATTACACAGAATTTGCAGACCCTCAAAAGCGCTTGCGTAAGATGAGAGTGAAAGGGCCAAAAAACACCCTTAACACATATTTACTGGAATGGGAGAACGAATAGCCTATTGTTTAAATATATCATAGCGAAAAAGAGGAAGGTATTTATGGCAAGTAGGACCAGTGGCGTAGCTAGAACTTTTGCCGCCCGGGGCGGTCTCCAATTTGCCGCCCTTTTTAGGGGCAGTCCATAAATCACGTCACGAACCTGGGGGGGGGGTTTAGTCACACATTTGTGACGAGGGGGTGTGTTTAAGAAATGTGACGTCACGCCAAAATGTGCAAATTTAAATACAAATCTCCACTTAACTATTTGATTACTGACACTTTATTTAATGAATTTTATGTAAAATCCATGTTATCATAATATTAGGGTGCAGCTTTACACTAAAAACACATTTAAATGACAAAATATGATTTTAAACATGCTCATTTTCAAACAGAAAATACGGCTTTTATGGGGGAGGGGGGAGCAAAGCTTTGTGATGTCTTATTGAAGAAGGGGTCTAAGTTTTTGTGACGACGTGTGACGTGGGGGGGGGGTGAAAAATCAGTCAAAATCGCGTGACGTCATTTATGGACGCCAGTTTGTTGATTATAGTATGGTTTTTATAAATTAATAAACATGAATAAACAATTGTAATTGGAACGAAGTAAAGGTGGGGAACATGTTTACCATTGCATGCCATATTTATGTAAGCAGTAATAAAAGAGGCCGCATAAGATTATATACCTAGAAATACAAATTTATAAAATACAAGATACTTTTTTAAAGGCCACAAGAAAGTTACTGAGGTAGCAGCAACTGAGACAAAACATATTTCAAATTTACACAAAAAAAAACAATTACCAATCTCTATTCTTCTATTTTGTATTATAAATAAATGATTTTTTATTTACAAGCAAAGAAATTGTATACATTAGTATGTAAACATATTTATACATTTACTTTCCTAACTTTCATAATAGAAAAATCGTGTATTATGCTATCAAAATTAAAATTGTCTGCAATATCTTGTTGTATGGACTATGGACAGTATAGCAAGATTTTGTTGTCTTTAATCGCTCATTGTGGAACGACGATAATTTTTTTATCAACTTCAGTTTGGAGAAGCTCCTTTCATAACTATCGACACTGATAGCAATAGTTGAAAAAATTCATAGCAAAATTACAATGTTGGGTACAGAATTTTCAAATCTATGCTGTTGAATAAATTTTAATAAATCAAGGAGGCCTTTTCCCGCGTTTTTCTAACATAATGCCTCTTCTTGTAGTGTAGGTACAGCCATAAAAACCTACATCATTTTTCTTTCCATATTGAACTGTTCTTTATCAATGTCAATAAAGTAATTAATTTGATGTTCAAATGCTTCATTTTGTAGGTTACATGGTATTAAATACGAATATTTTCTTGAAAGGACCTGCCACTCATCAAAGTGTTCTTTTATAATTCCATCCATGGATAAAAACATTTCTCAATGTACTTCTTTTTCTAAAGATAGAACAACGTCTTTTTAATTTTCCACACTCAAACTTTATTTTCTAACTCCGCGTTCAGTTTTTATCTCCACCTCTTCACACATTGTTTGGCTGATATAAAATCTTTTTTTCTATTAGCACTGTTAGCACATCTCTTTGTTCCATGCAATGGGTTTAAATGAAATAAAAAAATTACGGGTTCCCATAAATTGAGATAACATAGAACAGAAAAAAATTGCATTGAATTGAGTAAAATTCCAGCATCTGATCTCGTTTTACTAGTTACTTCTTCAGATGTCAATTTTTCCAAGACGATTGAAATTTTAAAGTAATGGTATGTCTTTTTTTCGAAATTATCTCTGCCTTTTGTAGTGTTTATTAACGGAGAAATTTAAATATTTTCATATTCTTTTCATAATTCTTAATGATTTTCCTTAAAATAGACGATTTCAACTTATTTACACATTACTTTAATAAATTGGATATGCGTAACATTTTTAATGAATAACCGCATTTTAATGAAAAACACTAGATCTAATTATTTGCGCTACTTTAAAGCAATAAAAGCAAATAAATTAAATTTGTAATAACTTACCTTGCCTTACAATAATTTTCTGTAAACTGAAACAACAATATAAATGACTACTTGCAAGCTAAACACAATATTTGAACCACCATGTCATGTAGGTACGTGTTCGCGCATCATTCTGCGAATGTCAAAATTCCACGTAAAAACTGTCGTGGCGATAATAATAGCACATATTATTCCGCCCAGCGATAATGTGTTTTTTGGGTACTTTTCTTATAAAAGAGTCATCTTTGACTCACACCGCTTAGTTTTCCAAAAAAATCGATACCTTTTTTGAGCGATTAAAAATTTTTGAAAGGTTTTGCGTTAGTTATAATATCCACTATGTAATCAAAAAAATGTAGAAATCCGTTAATTCAGACTAGAAATTACAAATATTTTTGTTTCACCTTGGTTTTCCCACTTCAAAAGAAAAAGGGCGGTTGTCGGAAATGGTTGTACTTTTCAAATGCCCACAAATGCCGCCCCCTTAATGAGTGCCGCCCAGGGCGGACCGCCCCCACCGCCCCCCCCTAGCTACGCCACTGAGTAGGACGCAATAATCTTATGTATGGAAGGAACGTCTGTAACAGATAAGATAAGATAAGAAGCTCGTCGTAAACGCCCAGATAACATCGTCAAGTAATATTTAGCATGAAATGCCCGTGAAAAAAAATGGAGTAAAGCCCATAAATTGGCTTTCTAGCTAGATTTAGACATGGATAAGCGTATCACGCAATAGTCTTCTGTATAGAAGAATGGGAACACCTGGAAGCTACCAGCGAGAATATTATGAAGCGAGATGAATGGAAAATTCTTCTAGTCAACCCATACTCTAGGTGGGGAAAATGTCAAATGTAAATATGTTCAAATACATACTGGTAGACAGTATGGTGGCCACTACAACCTATGCGGCGCAGTGGGTCCCGCGATTTCATAGGCCCCGCCTTTCTTAATTTTCACTTATTATCCTTAATAATTCCTTATCCCTACCTAAACTGGGCCCCGCGCAATCCGTCTCGCATACTAAACCACATTATAGGGCCCCACAGTTGCTAAGACCGGCCCTTGTGGTAGGCTATATTACAAAACTAAGCGTCCATTGATAAAAATTAAAGGACGTCGCGCTAGTTTTAGTATAACGAAATACACGTAAATCCTTAATAAAACAAACCCGTAAAAAATTTTTTTTTGACTATAAATCCCTTATATATGAGACATAACTAACAGTATTGATTATTTTCAAACGCGACAAACATTTACAGACTGAATCTGCCTTAACTCAACTTGGCTTCATAACCCGGGGGGGGGGTCTGGTCACCGATCGCTGGATCGAGCTCAGCGTGACACGTAAAATGTAAACAAAAGCACGCCGGTACTTCGATGGGTCGCGTCAACGCGTCAACTCAAACTCTCAGGTGGAAAAAAACAAAAACAAACAGTGAATTTGAATTACATACGACGACATACGTTATATAAGGATAAACTAAAATGCATTAATTTAATTACAGTACGTTCGATCGATCTGAAATTTTGATACGATGCATTGTTAGGTGAGACGGGTCCGTGTGCCAAGTTTCAGCTCGATCGGATCACGGGAAGTGGGACATTTGTGACTTTTGTTTTTCCGCCCGTCCAAGACAGAGATGACGACAGAACGACAGAGAGACAGAGACGGCGGTGAAGTTAATATAAGGGATTTAAAAAAATTATTACACAATGAAGACACACTCAGTGATTTATTATAAAATCATGTCGTGACCCCGATCCCCACAATTAAAATACAAGAATAAACTAAATATTTTTCTACCCCCCTCCCACACACATACACAGTTTATCTTCTCTCAAACTCAAACACACACAAATTCAAAACAGTTTTTAAATTCCTAAAAATCGTTAACATGCTATCAATTTAAAATAAAAATATTCTGTGGACACCGCTTTTTGTGATAGGAAACGAACAAATAAAAGTAGCTTTTAACATTTCGACAGGCTATAATTATTATAATGCTGATACAGCATTTATCTTTAAGGATACCTAAGATTAAGATAAAGAGGAATTTTTTTTCACTGTTGAAAAAATATTGTAGTGATTTCCCTTGATGTCCCAACATTCCTATCGTCAACGCCGCCATGATTGACGCTTTGGCAGGTGACAAAGGTGTAGTGGCATAGTAAACAAAGACCGGTGGTGGTTTTCTTGTCTTGAATGCTCCAGAGTTGTGAATACACTTTTTATGCGTTGTTATTTCAAGATCTTAATTTCATTTATTAAACGTAAGACTGTGCACAACTTGATGACAAAATGAGTTCTGAAGCTAAAACATCGTCGAAAAAAAAGGAAGGATTTCTTCGCAGACAAGTAAAATCAAAATCGGATCCCGTCTCAGAAGAAGAATTACTGAAGAAAGACGTTGTTACACCCGATGACGTTTTAAGGCTTACCAAATGCACAGAGAGTGAGTTTTTAAAATCGGTTTTAGGCTTAACTTAAGCCTGATTTCAGTCTCATCCTTTTATTGTAAATATTACTTAGTACCTACTAACTACTAAAACTGTATAACTATAAACTATATAGACTATATTGATCACTGAATCACTGAACTGTATTGTCTGTATTTACAGTCGTATTCGGCCCTTGTACGGGCACTTTCAATGTTCCAATTTTGCCCAGTCTCAATTTATAGAATAATTTAGGCTTTTATGATTTAATTTATGCATTGGTCTCCCAAGCTAATATCAAATTAAAGAATCCAACGTCTAGTGTTGTGATTTCCATTGTTATTATTTGGAGCAGTGCTATATATATTATCTAAATTCACCAGAGATTAGGACAAGCACAAGATGTGTGCAAATAAGCATGATGAATGACCCTCGCTAAGGTTGACCAATCAGTTTATGGTTGGTAAGGGTGTGTGGTGCAGGGGGGGGGGCAGGTAACAACCGCAGTGTGCATGTCTTGAGACCAACAATGCGCATTGTTTTCATTTCGCCGTGCTGCTGTTTGTGTCTGTTCTTTCTCCCCCGTTCTTTGCACTATCTATGAGCAAGTCTGCTGTGTATGCTACACTGAGGTCATATCTAGTATAGTATATTAACCGTTTCCCCCTTGGAGTCGCCGTGCGTCGCCGCTGTCGGTAGACCCTTACAGTCGCTGAGAGTCGCTTATTGTGGGTTGTTTCGTTACAGAGCTGATCCAAATTTTTTAGTAGCTAATTTATACTATCTTTAACTCTCACATAGAAGAGCTATGAATTCGCTTCCTTTTACTTTTCATTTGATTATTTTTGGACGAGTCTAGGGTTTTTGGTAAAATTTAAAAATTAGTGGTTTTTGTGCAAATTTTTTCCCAAATGGATGATATTCTGTGAATGTTTAGGGATGCTAAAAGATAGAATTATTAGAGAAATAATTAAGATTTAGGGTGTAATTCTGGATTTAATGAAAGTGAAAGTTGTTTTATGTTCAAATTGACTTAGTTTGAACTCCGTAACTGGGATATTGATATTGATATCTGATACCAAGTCCGATGATGCTTTAGGCTTTGACAGCATAGACGAATAGGTCCAGACATCGTAGGCCAGTGGGAAAAATACCACATATATTTCGTGATTATGGATTTTATTGCAGATTGTGCCCTAAACATGAATTAGAACCATTTGTAGGGCACATGAGGCTGTTTATGGATGTAGTTTGTGCCAAGTTAGACTTTATAAAAGAAAATATTTCTCACTATCCCATGCAGACTTGATGCCAACTTCTGTCACCAGCACTTCAAGTCAATTAAAAAATTTTTTTTTCATTTTTTAAAAAGGGTGTTTGCTAATAAATTTTCTGTCATCTGATACCTTGTCCATATTTCTTTTATTTAAAAAAAAATACTTTTATTGTTTTATTAGTTTTATTTTTGTGAATTTTTAAAAAATGTATGTTTGCGAATATGACGGAGTGATGCACCTTTTGTCAAGGAAAGCCTGTGTGTGGCTCAGTATTTGCCTAAGGGCGAAAGGGTTAAGGCTATGTCGAGTGACTGGACAAATTCAAATAGAAACAGCACTGTAGTCTGGTAATTGGGGCTTAAAATTGATGAGATGTCAAAGTATTCTGTGAAAGCAAGGAAGTAAAGTGATGGGAGATATGACCAAAATATATACAGTGGAACCCACTTATCTCGACCTCAATTAACTCGCCAACCCTATTAAGTCGACGTTTTTGAAGTGGAACCGCCAAATTCTCTCTTTGTCTCATCAGTTCTGTCGATTCTTTTATGTCTCCGAACCCTAATATCTCGAGCACAATAGAGGGCCGAATTTGCCACTTAATGTTGGTAATCTCGATCCCCATGACCAATCGCAGCTATTGAAAATGTTAGTTAGCGATGCCACTTCACAATTAAACTGTAATGATTTTCAATTGTTAATGTTTATGTAATAAAAGTACTAAAACGGCATGTTATCAATTGTTGTCAAGTCAGTTTGTTTTTGCAGACCAGTTAATCGTAAAGGTTTTACTGTCCGGTCCGTATTTTCCCTTAAATATTTTAGAACCAACTAGGGAAGGCGTCAAATTTTCGCCTCGCAAGGTCTGCTGGTGACGTCACAGCCCGCTTGCGTTATGCTCTCAGCGCTGTGTTACTTCTGGTACTATGCTTCGGTAACTAAGCGAATACATTTTTACAATTAAAAAATCGTTCACTAGCGAACTCCACTAACCGCGATGACATGTATTTTTATATTATTTATAGACCGGAATATCATTACAAGCAGACTGTTAAAGCAACAAAGCATTATAGACTTTGTAAAGAAACCATGGTAACTGCGTGTACGATACTTTTCAGAGCTGTGTCAGAGTGAAAGGACTCCCGAATTGTTGGCAAACATGTATGTACATTGTTATAGCATGCAGATCGGTTCATCAAACAAATAACGGCAACACTGTTGTGTAAAAAAAAACCCTCCAAAAACACATGCATGTACATTCTCATTTATTAACGCACAACATGCACATAATGAAATTTCAAGCACATGTTAATATTTTGCCGCCATATTGGTTTTTCGTTTATCTCGATCTCTGTTTATCTCGACGCTTTTTGGCAAACCCCTAGGCCGGCGACATAACCAGGTTCAACTGAACATCAAGATTAGATTTCAAAATTTGTCAGTTACTGATGAACTAACTGAAAAATTAAACCGAGTATTCAATAACCTTTATTATAGGTTTTGACAAATAATTATAGCAATTAGTGATGGGACGATTAATCGGAATCGTATCGGAATATCAGGATTTTTCCAAAGAATCGGTATCGGAGCTGAATAATTCAGACCCGATTCCGATACCAAAACGATTCTTTGCTGATATGAAAAAGAAAGGCGATCAACAAGAAACAAGCAACTCAAATGGTACAACCACAACAACAAAGAGTCAGTTTTCAGCAGCAAGTATTAAAATTAGAACAGAAATATCAAGGTATCTAAGTATCTAACATTTAAACTGATCACAAACAGTGAGAATTAAGGTTGTTAAGACCGCTCGTTTTTGAGGACCGGTTAACCTTTCAAAAAAAGACCGGTTAACCGGTTAGCCGCTCCGTATTTATACAATTTATACCATGTTTAGGGAACCAACAAGAGAATGGATCAAATTTTCCCATCGCGTGCGTCGTCGTTTAATTTGACATTAAAGAGCCCGTGATGTACCGACTCTAGTGTTGCTGTCAAAACAGCGAATTCATCCCCAACAAAGAATTAAACTGTAATGATATTCAATGTTTATATAATAATAGTATTAAAACGGCTTATTATAAATTGTTGTCAAGTCAGTTTGTTTTTGAGGACCGGTTAATCATTTTTTAAAAAGCCCGTTTTACTGAAAAGAATATTATTATTATTAAGAAAACGCTTTGATTTTGACGTCACGGTCGCTCGCGTGTTGGCTCTGGTATTCTGCCGTAACACAACACAAAATTAACTCCGGGTAATAAGCTAATATATCACGTAATTAGCTAATATACCGACTAAATGAAGTTACGATTAACCAGTCCTGATAAAACGGAGTAAACAGTGATAAGATGGAATTTATTTAAATTAAATACCATATTTTGTTTCACTCGTCAACTTGCCAGAATTACGCGCACACGACGACCCCCCCCCAACCCAATAGGGTGGGGTTTAGGTGGGGTTTAGGTGGTGTTGAGCTACACTCGCCATTTTCCAAGGCATGCTCTGACTCAATTTAAAAAGAAAAATGTTCCTTCCCCCAACCCACTGTAGATGTATAACAGTGGGTGAGGGGAGGAAAGGTGTCTCTTGGCGCGGTCTTGTATTGGCGTGTCAAAGCAAGAGGCTTCCTGTTACGTAAACATCAAAGACATTTCAAACCTTCTAGCCTCCCCCCACCACCCTCATCCCTTACTAGAAAACTCCGTAACTTGTCCCCACCCCACCCCCACCCCCGTCCCTTTGAGTTGACCGTGGTTCTCATGAAGCTCTCATACAGTGCCTCGACAACTAAGCAAATTAAAATTTAAGCATTCCTTAGCCATAGGCTAAGTAGACTAATAGTGATGACGTGTATATTATTTAGATACCAGAATAGGGAGAAAGCGATTTGAAGTCAACTCAACACAACAACAGAACTCCTGGATAAAAAGCTATTACGGGCTTATTAAAGTTGCGGGGGGGGCCTTATTGAATTTGCGGTTAACCGATCCTGAGTAAATAGGACCGGTCCTGAACCGAGGACCGGCTAACCGGTTAACCGGTTAACCGTTAACAACCTTAGTGAGAATCCTCTTAGCTGGTGGAAAGCGAACAAAGAAGAACTTCCAAGTTTGGCTCTTCTCTCAAGAAAGTATTTATGTGCTCCGCCTTCTTCAGTAGAGACATGGAGTTTTTAGTGTAGGTGGCAATATCTACTCGCCAAAGAGAAACCCTTTAGAACCAACAACTGGAGAGACCCTTATGTTTTCTGCACTATAATTTGTGAGTGCTTCAATTTGAATATGATTAAATTAAATGCATATTCTTACTATCAACTGATTGAACACAGAATGAAGTTTTTCTCATTAAAATGGAATTATTTATATTATTTTGAACTCAATACTACATCTTTGTATTATTAAAATGGAATTATTGATAGATGTGTTTATATAAAGCCACCACATTACATTGTTATCTAGCATATTGTAAAGCTTCAATAGCAAGTTAATCATCTTTTCTAATCAATTCTCAACTTTTATATTAATTAAATATGTTAATACATGCACCTGGGCACAGTAATACATATATGTAATAATGGCCAGTAATCGGAATCATATCGGGAATCGGGATAGTTGGGTAGTGTTAAGGATGAGTCCCCAATGTTGAGGACGAGCTCCCAATGTTAAGGACTGATGCCTATATGGTATTAGACACCAAGTACTTAGGCTCTAGTTGTCTAGGGTAATATTAATTAATGGCTCTAGCCCCCAGTGTCAAGTATTAATACTTATCTTGAACTACAATACTTAAACACATATAAATGATGACACTTAACACCTCTGTGTACAACAGAGAGAAATATTTATTTACATTAAAGATATACTATACATATAAATATAAAATGGCATTGATTACAAACTATGAATATCTTGACAATAATATTCAGCTGCAAAACATATAAAATAACAAAGCGTTGTGATCTCAACTTAACTTCTCAATTTCACACTAAAAAACAGGTCCTTCCTCCTCGTCGGACACCTGGCTCCGCCTCCAAAATGCCTATGCGAGTCTGACCACCTGTCCGTCTTGTTTTACCGCTAACTCTAGTGGGCGTTCCCAGACTTCAAAGTCGTGCCCCCTCAGTTACGTCTTCAGCACTAGTTCTCACTTCCTCAAGGCTCGGGGTCGTCTTGCCCACTTTCGCCTGTAGAGCACATCTGGTGCTCACTTCAACACTAAGTTGCACTTGGCTATTCTAGCCCTATGTTACTTCCTTCACTGTAGGTAATACTACCCTACATTACTTTCTTCACAGTAGGCAGGTAACACTACCCTACCGTACTTGCTGAAAATATAAATACACAAACACATACATACAGTCGAAACGGGTTAAGTCGACGACGTTGGGGTATGAAAAATGGCGTCGACATAACCGATGATCGAGTTAAAACGAAAACCAATATGGCGGCAAAATATTAACATGTGCTTAAAATTTCTTTATGTACGTGATTAATTAGTTAGCGTTAATTAGTGATGGGACGATTAATCGGAACCCTAATATTTCTTCACTCTTTCCTAAGGTTGTAATGACCGTTCGTTTTTAAGGACCGTTCGTTTTTAAGGACCGTTTAAAATTTAAATATAACCATGGTTCCCACTCAGGAGAACGGGAAAAAGTCTGGAATTCTTAAAAAAAATTTCTCGGCCTTGAAAGTCTGGAAAAGTTATGACTAATCGGCAGTTTATATATATATATATATTTTTATATATATTTATGCCGAAGTAAAGGACTTTGATTACGACTCTGTGGTATGTTTCGATTCCATTTAATAAAAAAAAAGTTACCAGTTTATAATTGTCTGCGCATGCGTTAAAAGGTCAAATTTTTCGCCTCGTTACATGCTGCGGTCTGCGTGTGGCATGAAATGTCACACAGCCGCTCGCGTTTGCCGTCGTATCAGCGAATTTAAAATACAAATAAACAAATCAATATGGTTATTTTAAGTTTAATGCTTTTGACGTGCAGGATATCTGTTACTATCAGAAGCTCTCGAATTTCCTCAGTCAATCAAACTTGTAATATAAATAAAACTATTGTGGTCTTGACCGTTGATCACAGCACGCTGTAGGCTGGGTGTTAGACCTCGGCCGGCAAATAAGTCTAAGCGAATTTTAAAAAAAATCATTCCTTATCAGAAATGATTTGATTTCATCGTCACGCGCGTGTTAGTCACAGTCACGTATCTTACTGGCAACAAAGCAATAGCAAACTTTTGAAAGAAATTTTTTAAAAATTTGATTAAATAAAAACCACTGTCGATTCTCGACACAAACCTTTATTTTCATTTCTAAAGATATTCATTTATCTTAAAAAATAAAATGATTAATACATCAGAAAATGAATTAAGTTTAATAATAATATAACATGCACTGCGAAATGACGATTAACGACCTCTAACGCGATTGTCCAGTACCTCGGGTGAATACATACTCCATGGATACACGTCGAACTAATAATTCACACACGCAAAACATCCGGTAATTTTTATTGAAATCTCGTAGAATCACACAATAGCGGAAGTCTCGAAGACGCGAGATGTCAACACTGTTTTGAACTAAAAATGCCAGAGTGCATTTCTAGGCCAACCAACGAGGATTGAGTTAACCAACGTTAAGTTGCAAATTTGGCCCTCTTTTGTGCTCGAGGTTTTGGGTTTCGGCGACTTAGAAAAATCGAATAATCCGATAAAAAAATGCTAAGACAAAGAGAGAATTTGGCGGTTCCAATAAAAACGTCGAGTTAGTGGGGTGGTCGAGCTAACCGAGCTCGAGGTAAGTGGGTTCAACTGTATTTATATACTAACAGTATATCAATACATCAATCAATCAATACATAAAAGAATAATAACATCTAACTCTAACATACATTTGACTATCCTTATCAGTCTAACAAACCTGAACCCCTTCAGCAATGCTCTGTTCCCCACAGTCTAGCCCCTTAGAACATAATTCTCAGAGTGACCTGTGATATCTGGGAGAGAGGACGCCTCATGGTTTCTCCCCAGTATATAAAGGACCGCTCACCCACGCCATCATAGCATCTGCCCTACATTCCTAGTAATTCTATTGGGCGAACCTTTGCCCCATGGCTTTCTCCTGGTTGGTCAAACCCTAAGTCTCATCCTCTTGGCAGGTGATGGACTGTTTCCATTAGGTACCAATCACAGCCTCATTTGCATAACTTCGCTTGACCCAAGGTCATCTGCAGCGTTGGTTGGTTCTAACCCCTACCCCCAACGGTTCTAAACTTCTAACAATTCTCAAACAATATATTCAGGTACTTAACAGGTAGAATCAGAATTGTTAAAAATTTTGGTATCGTCCCATCACTAATAGAAATAGGATATATCGTCTCGTAAGCAATGTTTCCTCTAAGGTTCCTTGGTCCATGTGCAAAGTAAAAAAGCTTGTGTGCAACGTTGCACTGCATCTATTTTTTGTGTGCAAAATGTTACACCCACAAACAGTTATTATGCTATCCTAGTCAAAATTTGCTGGGTGGTAATTTGAAAATTCAGCACAGCATTGGTCAGATAACTGTGCGACATTAGTCTCAAGTCATGCACAATAAACCCCCCAAAATTATATTTATATATGTAAGTGCAGACATTGAATTTAGGTTATAGATCTCCTGTTTTGGGAAATGTGCACTAATATATTTTGTGTTTTAAACAAAACAATTGATCTGAAGGAGAAAGTTTTACAATCTTATTTGTCTTTACGTTAAGAGTGCTCTAGCCCAGTGCTTCTCAAAGTGGTGGTCTGTGGACTGGTGCCGGTCCATGAGCCATCCGCTTCCGGTCCGCATAAATTATTAAGAAAAGACAGCAAATATATTTATAATCCTCCATATGCAACCATTAATGCTAAGCCTATAGAATATGTCAATTTTTCTGCAATAAGCACATAAAATGAAACAAAAATAAATTACATTACATTTCGATACCATGTCAGTACAGGGAAAATAGTTCACTGGTCCCAACTGCAATAGAAATATTCCTGCCGGTTGCCATACTAAAAAGTTTGAGAAGCACTGTTCTAGCCTCCATGCTTTCCACATATTTGTGGTAAATTTGTGTTAAGAAATGTAGTTTTTAACTGACAAACGAAACTGGGAGTTAACCATCAAGTATGATTATAGTTTGAGGTGTTAACTTACTGATATCCTGGTAAATGTCCACACCTATATCATGTCATCATCCCATGCCACCATTACAGCATACTCTATCCCTTCTGAATATATTTTCTCACAGTGATGGTCTTGTAGGATAATTAATATTAAAAAAAAATAATATATAAAAGCAATATCTAGGAATACATGTAAATATAATTCTATTCTAATTTGCCTTTAACTTTAAGATTAATTAATGCACTAATACAAAAAATATTACAGGTATTTCAAATATATTCTATTTTCAGAGTACCTGTGCCCACCTGAAGCTAATATATATGGAATTGACTTTACAAGGTTCAAGTTAAGAGATATTGATTCCAATCAGGTTCTGTTTGAAGTAGCCAAACCAGCCCCAACGTATGAAAATGGTGAGTAGCACCTTCCCCTCATCACTCAAGCACACTTCTACAAAATAATTAAGAATTCTTATAAATATAATTTTTGACTGGTATTTCATACTTTATACTAAATGCTTTTGAGAATGTTAAAGTTTAATCAAAATATCTGAAATTATAAAGCTTGTTCTTAAAAGTTTAATGTTAAACAGTTTCTGGGTTTAAGAATCATGCATTTTAATGAGTAAGGTATATTTATTTTTTCAAAATCTTATTGCGTAAACAGATGTTCTTGGGATCCTAAAGTGCTATGAAATAGATAATGCAGATTGCTCTGTCTCAGCATTTCTCAAGCTGAATAAAGTTGGTTGACATTTATAATATTTTAATTGGTGATACAAACAATTGTAATTATTTAATTTACGTTTATATCATTGGGAATTTCAGAAGATGAAGAACAGGATCTAGCAGAGCCGGATGAGGACCCCAACTCTGGAAGATTTGTTCGTTACCAATTTACACCACACTTCTTAAAGTTAAAAACAGTTGGTGCCACGTAAGTATCCTGTTTTTTCCACCCATATTGTATTCTACTTTTGTTAAATTGCATTTTCTTCATACATAGCTCCAGGTTTTTTTTAAACCTTCATATGCGTTGAAAAATAATGAACAGAGAAGTATATTGTTATAATCTAAATATCACTTCTAAACTAAATCCACTTTTATTTAGAAGAGAATATATATTTAAGGTTAGGCTTGTAACATCCATGAAAATAGTTTAGGTGACATTTATTGGCTTTATTTTTATTAGGAATATGGTACACCACTCTAATAGGTTACACCACTCTAATAGGGTACACCACTCTAATAGGGTACACCACTCTAATAGGGTACACCACTCTAATAGGGTACACCACTCTAATAGGGTACACCACTCTAATAGGGTACACCACTCTAATAGGGTACACCACTCTAATAGGGTACACCACTCTAATAGGGTACACCACTCTAATAGGGTACACCACTCTAATAGGGTACACCACTCTAATAGGGTACACCACTCTAATAGGGTACACCACTCTAATAGGGTACACCTCTCTAATAGGGTACAAGCTTCTTTATATAATTGAGATGTGACTGGTTTAAAAAAAATAAATATTTACTTCAATTAGGTGCATTTTAAAATTATTTTATTATATTAAAAAATTTCTTTTGCTTGACTTATTTAAAAAAAAAGTTTCTTCTCTTACAGTGTTGAATTTGTTGTAGGTGAAAAACCTGTGAACAAGTTCCGCATGATTGAAAAACATTATTTTCGTGATCGTGTCCTGAAGTGCTTTGATTTTGAATTTGGATTTTGCATCCCTCATAGTCGTAACACTGTAGAGCATATATATGAATTCCCAAAGCTTAATGAGGACACAAGTAAGTCCAAATATGGTTTGTTTGCTTTTTTAAAAATAAAAATTGCTGTTTAATGATTACCTTGTTATTTCTTGGTAATGACCCATAATATTGGACCTTCAAATTCTATTCATCTGCCTCTCTACTGATAGCAAACTACAAGTGAAATGTACTTAGAAAGATTTTTGGGTAAGGCACAGAACAATTGGCCACTATTTTCAGTGGCTGGTCTGAGTGGTCAAGACATAATGCCACACTTGAACTTCCTCCATCTATCTTTTACCTACCCCAGTCTATCTCCTACATCCCTATCCCTACACTCATAGTCTCTTTCTTTCACAATGTCACGTAGCCAATTGAGTCTTTTACCTACCCCAGTCTATCTCCTACATCCCTATCCCTACACTCATTGTCTCTGTCTTTCACAATGTCACGTAGCCAATTTAGTCTTTTACCTACCCCAGTCTATCTCCTACATCCCTATCCCTACACTCATAGTCTCTGTCTTTCACAATGTCACGTAGCCAATTGAGTCTTTTACCTACCCCAGTCTATCTCCTACATCCCTATCCCTACACTCACAGTCTCTGTCTTTCACAATGTCACGTAGCCAATTTAGTCTTTTACCTACCCAAGTCTATCTCCTACATCCCTATCCCTACACTCACAGTCTTTCACAATGTCACGTAGCCAATTTAGTCTTTTACCTACCCCAGTCTATCTCCTACATCCCTATCCCTACACTCATAGTCTCTGTCTTTCACAATGTCACGTAGCCAATTGAGTCTTTTACCTACCCCAGTCTATCTCCTACATCCCTATCCCTACACTCATTGTCTCTGTCTTTCACAATGTCACGTATCCAATTTAGTCTTTTACCTACCCCAGTCTATCTCCTACATCCCTATCCCTACACTCATTGTCTCTGTCTTTCACAATGTCAAGTAGCCAATTTAGTCTTTTACCTACCCCAGTTTATCTCCTACATCCCTATCCTTACACTCATAGTCTCTGTCTTTCACAATGTCACTTAGCCAATTTAGTCTTTTACCTACCCCAGTCTATCTCCTACATCCCTATCCCTAGACTCATAGTCTCTGTCTTTCACAATGTCACGTAGCCAATTGAGTCTTTTACCTACCCCAGTCTATCTCCTACATCCCTATCCCTACACTCATAGTCTCTGTCTTTCACAATGTCACGTAGCCAATTTAGTCTTTTACCTACCCCAGTCTATCTCCTACATCCCTATCCCTACACTCATTGTCTCTGTCTTTCACAATGTCACGTAGCCAATTTAGAGTTGTTAGTAACTGAAATCTAATAAACATTCATGTGTTTTAAGTGTGACTAATGGTCTTAAGTCATTGGCATCCCTTGAGCAAGTAATTGTGTTCAAATCTAATGTGTGTTACCATTTAAGTCATTGGCATCCCTTGAGCAAGTAATTGTGTTCAAATCTAATGTGTGTTACCATTTATGCAGGCTAAAAATGTATTTGTGGATACATATATATATTCAGTTGAGACTCTGCCCTCTGCGCATAAATTATATAAGGATCGCTCTAGGATTTCATATTCATAAAATCAATTAATTTACAATTTGTTATTATTTGATCAAAGTTTACCTTATTTTCAAGCACATTCCCCGCGGGTTATACCAGATTTTACAAACCAAGCAGCCCGTGGGCTGAATAATGCATCAATGCAGCTATTACTTGCAAAACACGAATATAATATAAGCCCTAAAAATTGTGAAGCTCTTGAGAAATTAGATTCTGTATAACTTCTGGTAAGTTTGTTCACAATCTATCTGTAATCGTTTGATATTACACATCTGATTTATAATGTCATAAATAAATATTTGATCCATTCACGAATAGATTTTTCATCAACTGAAAATTGACGTGCAGCTGCTCTATTGCTAGTTTCCTTAGCTTTTGCAACGACAGTCAACTTAAATTCTGCAGTATAGGATTTGCGCTTTGGCATTACGGTATCTTGGTAGCAACTATTATTTAATTTTATTTCTATTATACGTGTGGTATTGATAGAGTTGTAAAAATATAGTACGGTAAGTACAATACATCTCCTGGAGTGGTTCAGCATGGAATGACTTCTCAAACGTGGTGGGATAGTGCGGGGTATAAGCGTGGGCAGGTTAT
Source organism: Ampullaceana balthica (assembly GCA_944989445.1). NCBI lineage: Eukaryota > Metazoa > Mollusca > Gastropoda > Lymnaeidae > Ampullaceana > Ampullaceana balthica. The sequence goes on from CALYLW010000100.1 coordinate 892,142, forward strand.
ACCACAATTTTTTACAGGATCTAAAAATTCTGCGGGGTATATGCGTGTGCGGGGAATGTGCGTGAAAATACGGTAAATCTTGATTAAGAATAAATTTTCTTTGTTTTTGGGTAATATATTTTAATAGAAAAAGAGAGTTATTTAAAAGTTAGCTGCTAGCTGCAATAAGGACATTTCCAGAGTTTAATAACCTCCTCAGTAAACTTTGTTTTTAATTTTATTGTGCGGTTTGTTATTAATGTTTTTTGTTTTTCAGTTCAAGAAATGGTGAGGCATCCTTATGAGACTCGCTCAGACAGTTTTTACTTTGTAGAGGATAGACTGATCATGCACAACAAAGCTGACTATGCTTACAACGGTGGCACCACTGCATCATAGTGGAATCAATAACATGTGCCAATGACAAGCCTGCAATTTTGTGAAAACTTAAAAACACAAGGAACGCCTTTAATCATTGTTTTGTTTGCTCTTTTTACAACAACAAAAATTCTTTCTAACAGTTAATGGGTTGATCAACAAAACCCTCTAGTGCCATACACTAATTTGTCCATTTCTCAGTTGAGGTCCCCCACCCTTGTTTGTCCTGCATTATCAGTCTTAGTGATCATGTGATGTTCTAATGTTCTAAAAAATATATATCTGTGACACCGAAAGATAGCTTTGATTTGATTACTGATTTGACACACTGACCAATGGTATTGTGTTCACCATTTTTAACCTCAATTCATTAAAATGGAAATTAAAAAGCTTGGTCTAACACAGGGTGGGAAAAGGTGGGAAAGTGACAAATGAACAAAAGTCTAATGATGGAGTAATTTCTTTAAAATAATTGAAAAAAAAACCCACCTGAAAGGGAAGTGATATTGATAATGTCTAGCAATTTTACGATTCATTTTCATTAAAAGCACATAAATGTCAGTTGAATATATCCTAGAGTCATGAAACAATTTTGGTATAAAATGTCATAACCTTTACATACATATCTACATTCATATTTGGGGGCAAATATCCAATAATTCATAACGGACGTTAAGAAAAACCCTAACTAACTCTCTTATACACTTGTTATGTTCACATTGATATATACGTATTTCATTGAAGATTTAAACAACACAACTCTAACCCAGTGTTCCCTCTAGGGTTCATTGGTCCAGTCCATGTGCAAAATAAAAAAACTTATGTGCAAAGTTCAGGAATGTTCATTTTTGTCCACAATTTTACACCCCTCAAACACAGATATTTTCTTTATCAAAATTTGCTGCGCTATAATTCTAGACTGCTGCACGTCATCAGTCGGATAACTGCATGGCCGTCCAGCTGAAAAGGAACATTGCACTAACCTTCATGTAACTGGTCATTATCAACTATCTCACAGTTCATAATTTAGTAGGATAGCCAGATTAGCTGATTTTAACCTTAATTCAATCACATAGTTAAATTAATCCAACACAGAAAGATTTTTCATTAATCATTATTATTGCTCTATTCTTCGTTTGCATCAAGGCAACTTTTCAAACTTTGCTCAAATCTGAAATAAGTTAGGGTAGCCTGCTCATTGATGTGCACCTATTTTAAACCATTCCATCTCTGTTTTACTTAATTCCTTTTGTTGTTTGTGCTTTTTTTGAAAGTCATTGTTTACATTTGAATTTGATTTTGTCTTCAGTAAAAAATTGCCTACTTTGTAAATCATGTACTGATAATGGTTTCTAGGTAATAAGCAAAGCTACCATTTTATAAAGTAAAAGGTTATATTTGGCGATCCACTTTAAAACATTTTACACACCTTATAAAAAAAAATCTTATGATGTTTAACATCCTTATCACTAAATTTCAGATTGTGTGTTTGACACAATTTTTTCTTCCATAAGAATAAGAAATATCTTCCCCTTTGTTTATGATTCATTTGCTGAAGTAAAAAAAAAGTGTTTAATTGGATATATTTTAAAGGTGTTAAAATGTAGGTTACGTAAGGTACTTCCAAAGATTTACATTAACTTTGCTCTTTTTGCTTACATTAGTTAAATGTGGGTGGAGAAAAGCTTGTGTTTATAAATTGGATTTATGACAGTCGACAAAATTTAATGAACACAGTTCCTAAGATTTATCATTTATTTATTATGAGAGAGAAGACGTATGAAAGACCGCACTGTTTTTTATCAATGTTGTTTTAAAAAATATAATTCAAATGATAACTTAACTTTAGAACAAGTCACTTTCATTCTTAATTTTTAAAATTAGCAAACAATTTTAAAATTAAAATGAACAATAATTTCAGAGACAGACATTATATATTAATGATATAAAATTTATTTTTACAAAATATAATTGTTACATCAAATAAAGTGAGTTTAATTTTGATTGTTTTAAAAAAAATTATTATTTTTTTAGTTACCGGTAATTTAAGTTTAAGTATTTTATATAGCTATATTTCTTTAAAAATTTACATACATTTAATATGCGATTTAAAACAAAAACAGATTTCATTTAGCCCATGCCAATAAAAGTCCCCACTTAAAATGTTTTTTTTAAATGAGCCTGTTACTTATAAAGAACACCCATATTTATTTCTGTAACTATTCTAGGTGGATCTACTTTGTGCCTGCTTTTTGTATCGCCATATGTTGAAACAATGATTTTCAAATATATTTGATTAAATGTGTTAAATAAATCCAGGATCTCTGACAACTCACTGCTCAGCTTTTGGTTTTTCTAAATGCTTGTTTGCAGTTTGTTGATAATTTTTGTTCTTTGTTATTTCTTATCTTATCTGTTTCAGACGCTCCTTCTACTTCTATAAAGAAGATTATTGCGTCCTACGCTTATCTATGGTTTGTGTTTAGTCCTGCATTCTTATTAGAGTTTTAAATTTTGATAAAGTGTTGTCTTTCATGGTTTCTTCAGGCAACCCATTCCACGCCCGAATTCCGGACGGGATGAACGAAAATTTGTATGAGTTTGTTCTTGCGTATGGAATAAGAAAGGTGTTTTTATCCTTATGTCTATCTGAGGGTTGTATTAAGTTATCTTTGTGTTGTATTTCTAAATTAGAATTAATTGCTTTAAGTATAATTGCTACTTTACTCTTGGTTCTTTTATACTCTAGTGTTTCAAGGTTAAATGATTTAACTAATGGTGTTATTCTTGTCAGTTTTGAATATTCTCCAGTAATGAATCTGGCAGCTCTTTTTTGAAAAAGAATGTAAAAATTATTTAAAAATTAAAATGTAATTTGCAATTGAGATTGTAGCTTTAAAAAAAATTTAAACAAGGGATATATCTACAATATATGTTTAACATGTATTCATTATGAAAATGAAGATTCAGACAATTTTTTTTTACTATAACTCTAGCGTTGTGGACATAACATGAAGAAGTAGAGTAAAGGTATGTATTGCAATTCTTGATTTTAAAAACTATTTATTTTTTGTTATGTCTTACGTTTAAGTTTAAAAATTATTTTTTTTTAAACTTGAATTTTGCAACGTAATTTTTGGTACATTCCAGTCTTTAATTTTCATTTCCTGGGAGGAAAAACACTATCTCAATTTATGCAGATATGAAAGTGATTTCCTCTCTAGGGGGTCAATGTTTTTAAGTAATTCAATTGGTCTCATTTAAGGAAGTAATAAAAGTCAGTGTAAGTTTTAGTCAGCTAGTCAGTCCCTTTTAAATATTATTATGGTAAATGTTTTTTGTCATTCATTAAAACATGGTAGTTCATTACAAGAAAGCCTGGCTAGAAACTTGTATCAACCAGTCATGACAGTATTTATAATTATTTTCTGACCGTCCATCTGATTTCCTCAAATATGCCATTTATGGGAGGTATTTCTTTATTTGGGGCGGTATGTTTGTTGTGGATCAAAATTTGCATTATCAAATGGAAAGAATCTCAAACTCTAGTCTTTGGGATCTGTTTATATAGTGGTCACCACTGGACAGCCTGTGTGTGTTTTTTTTTGCAATTAAATTTTAGTTTTTATTTGTTGAGACTTATTTTTTAAAACTCTGTTCTGTCTTTGAGAAAAATAAATCTGTACAATTTTAAAGATGTCATATTTTAAAATGAAATGGTGTTGTAAAGACGAAAACATTTATTCAGAGTGACAAAGTTTCTTATAACTTTACATATTGGATCATACTATGTACAGTTGCTTACTAAGTTTTCAACTCTCTTCAGTCTTTGTATATTTAACCATAGATAATAACTTGTTTGTGTTTTGTAAAAAAAATAAATCTCTAAGTTGTTATGCTCTTTTTTAAAATGCATTTATCCCACTTTAAAAAAAAATAATTTTCTTTGTGTGTTTTAGAGCCGTTCACTTTAAATTATTTGTATTGACAGAGACAATAACAAAGCACTTTCTTTCAAATCAGAATGTTTAGATAATGCCAATGTTATGGCACATACCCAAACAGACTTTTATGGGAATAGACCAACAACCTTTTTATTGCTAACATGGCTGTTATTTTATTTGGCTATTATGAATCATGAATAAATGATTGTTTTGGAATGGTGTGTGAATAGTAATAGATGGTACACAATTAATGAATGATGGTACACGATTAGTTAATGATGGTACACAATTAATGAATGATGGTACACAATTAGTTAATGATGGTACACAATTAATGAATGATGGTACACAATTAGTTAATGATGGTACACAATTAGTTAATGATGGTACACAATTAGTTAATGATGGTACACAATTAGTTAATGATGGTACACAATTAGTTAATGATGGTACACAATTAGGTAATGATGGTACACAATTAGTTAATGATGGTACACAATTAATTAATGATGGTACACAATTAGTTAATGATGGTACACAATTAATTAATGAATTCATTAGCAATCTGTTTCTCCCTCTCCAGGGAACTACATGGATTTAAACTTAATGTGATAAAGGTGTCAAGTGCCTCTCATGTAAAAATAAGTTGAATTTACTAAAATTACTGGTACAGATAGTTTCATTTGATATGAAAATTCTGGCTTCACCTGCCTTGCTACCAGTTCTGTGCTGTAGCATCCTCATATTTTGCTGCCTTGTTTTGTCTAGATGAATAGAGGGTAGAGATTTGCTGTTTTGGGCACCAACTTATTCCCTACAGCTAGACCTTTTAGTTTTATTCCTGTTACCCTCCCTCCAGTATAGACCATCACACTTTATGAGTAATGGTAGTGGTTTTTATCTCATCAGATGCATAAAAGTTAAGCGACATGGATCATCAGAATGTATTAATAATCCATTTATTTATTAACACATTTTTTTACATTGAATCTCATAAAGTTTTCAATCCATGATTATGAACAATTCTGTAAAACTAATTATCAACACTGGTGTATTTGTGAGTGACTTGTAAAAATAAGAGCAACAGGAAATATTTTTGGATCTTGTGTTGTAATCATTCAGTGAATTGTTTTTACATGGGTCATTTCCATAAAATAAAATGATCCAAGATAAACATTCACTTAATTTATATACCAGATGATTGGTTTGGCTTTCCGTCCAATTTTTTTCTATAGCAAGGCATTTTTGTGTTTACTTTAGTCCCTACTATATAAGATTTTTTAAAGTTAATTAAATTATTTTCATACTATATATTCATTTTGAGAATTTAAAAAAAAATTATTAAACAAATTTACAGTCCTCCCAGGGGGGATAAAAAGTGATTTTAACTGGAGACAAATAATATTTGTATTAACTCTTAATCATATCAAGTTCCAAAAGGCGGTTTAGTTTGAGGAGATTACATTTAATTCAGGAATATGTCTGTCACTGTTAAAAAATATTGAAATGTAAATTAGCTTACAATTAAGATTTTTTTATTTGGTATGTTTGTGAGCCATATTGAGCATGAAATGTTGATTACACGAAAACTACTGTCTCAAAGCGAACACCAGAATACAACTTTTCACACATGGAAGGAATTTATTGTGCAAATCCATTACAATTTGTAAGGTCATCATAAGACTAGATGTATTTTTGCACACGGTTTTTTTTTCTAAATGATTTATGATAATTATTTTTTTTAATGTGTCTTATTTTCATTTTAAAAATTGCTTCTTTTAAAGATAGACTTAGGCTCCTATCATAAATAGATAAATTGTTGCTGTAAAAAAACAACAGATAAGTGTGAAAGAAAATAAATATTAAAAATATATTTCTTTTGTAGTCAACTACAATTAAATGGTAGTTAGTAAACTACTTACATGCTGTTAAATAAAATGTGCCACACATTTCATACCAATACTTCATGTACTGTTTTATGCTGGATGAGGAGTTATTGATCTGAACACAGGAGTCATCATTCCTTTCCCAACTGAAAATTTTTAAAATGTTGAGTGACGCTGATCTGAAGTGGTTGCAGTAGATAAAATCCAAGCTGGAATGTGATTTATTTTTATTTCTTTACATTTTCATCATATTCTTAGTCAACTTGTCAATTTGCATAATTATATTTCTGTCTTGCATCTGGTACATGGTGGAAATCATTGATTTGCACCAGGTTTTTATTTAGATCTGTTGTCTTGGATTCACTGTTTGATCTTACAAGGTCAAGTAAATGCCTCTTGTCAAAAGCTGAACTTATATTAAATTTTGATTTTTTAATAAATATCTTCAAAATTCTATATTTTGCAGGCCTACTTTTTAAACTGATATCCCTGATATGTCTATTCTTATTGATTTGTTGGTACTAACTTTGCTCGCACCTCTCTATTAAATGTTAGTCACCTTGGTTGTAATGAGCACCCTTGACATGAGTCAACTTGCATGTAATGTGTCATTCATTTGATTTGAGCTAAGGCCACATGGTACATGGTAAAAAGTGTTCTTTATGTGACTCATTAAACAGGCAGTGATTTCACAGATAGAAAACCACCTCCACCTTTTGTGTTTGTACTAATGTTGTTAACGGTTAACTGGTCCTCAGATCAGGACCGGTTAACCGCAACTTCAATAAGCCCGTATTAGCTTATTACCCGGAGTTCGTTTTTGTTGTGTTACGGTTAAGATGCAGAGCAGCATATGAGACTTAACGCGAGTGACGGTGACTTCAAATCGCTTTCTCCATATGCCGGTATATAAATAATATACACGTCAACACTATTATTTTACTTCGCCTACGGCTAAGGAGTGATTTTTAAAAATTTTAAATTGCTTAGTTGTCGAGGCTTTGTACGAGAGCTAGCACACAGTGCGCGTTTGATATGAACAACGGTCAAGGTCGCAGACTGTTACTATTTATATTACGGGACAATCAGTTAAATGAAAAGACTTTATGAAGAAAAATAAAATAATTATAAACTTAGCTATTCTCAAAACAAAGAATTTCCGCTTCAAACACTAAATACTTTTAAAAAAATTCAAGATCGCAATGATAGTTGTCCATGTGCTCACAAAATAAACGACAATGTAATTATTGTCTGTTTCTTATAAAGACAAAGAAAGCTATAAAAGCATATGACCCCGTGATCTATCAGCATTCTCTGGTCACCGGTCTGTTTCCCTCATCCAAAAAATTGATCGGCGCGCGCCGCTTAGTGATGTACATGTACCTATATTACGAGAGTCATTTGATAGACGTAGCAAAGATACCGGGCGACTAATCGGTCCTCAAATTCGAGTTCAGTCTTTTAGTGACAGTTTTCCTGCAAGTCAAAGGCATTTGACATAAGATTACCTCAATAATATCAAAACTGATATTTTCTTTAAAATTTTTTATTTGGTATGCGTTGGAAGGGGAGTACTGTACGGCGAGTGTAGCTCAAACACTTTTGGAACAGGAAAAAAGGTGGGGAATGTCGCGTGCCCCGCAAAATTCAATAATTCTGGCGAGTTGACGATTGAAAAATAATACGGTATTTAAATGAATTCCATTTTATCATCAGTTTCCACCGTAAGCTATATAATTTTAATGTTAGTATTAGTATTTTTTAATTCGCTAGTTGATCAACATCACACACAAGAGAGGTAAACACGACGGACGAGGTGAGGCGTGGGTTTTTTAAACTAAGGAAAAATACCTCACTAACTTTAACGAACTGTTAAACCGGTCCTCTTATTAAGAACGGTTAATCACGAGTCCTCAAAAAAACAACAACCAAAACACGAATTAAAAATTGACTATAATTAATTGTTATTATTAGATGTTTATATAAGTATAAGATTAACAGACATGAACTCAAAAAACATTATTATTTAAAAGATAAGAAAATTCTATATCATTTCATTCCATGTCAAAATACATGTAGGTTATCAATCGTTTGGTTCAATTTTAAAACTTACACGTTTTTATATGTTAAAATGTTTAGTGACTATTAATTTGATTAAATCAGTGGCATTTTCTTTAAAATTGTTTTCGGATAAGAATGTCACTCATGAGGTATCATTTTTAAAAATTTGTTATTAGTCCCAAATTGTATTACATTTTGTTTTCAGTTTTTTAAATTATCCCATGTTTTTTAAGTATCTTTACAAACATTACTTTCTGTATTGTTTTTGGATAATTTTTTATGTTAAAAAAAAATGAACAATGATTGTCCCTAATTAAACATCGTATCTCTGTATAAAATTTCATTGTTTGATTTTTATTTTCCATTTGTTTCAAGACAAAGTATTTTACATATTAAATGCTAAATTTCAAACAAAGTTTTTATTTTTTTTGAAAAATAAAATACAGAAAGTATCAATGACTATAAACACTCTTTCGATCTGTGGTTCCTAATGATAAGGTATTCAAGTTAAAACTTAAGGGCATCTGGTTGACTGATTGAGGGACCACTATCAATTGTTACCATAAGGTTGTTGAATGCAGCCAGTTGGCTGATTGAGGGACCACTAACAATTGTTACCATAAGGTTGTTGAATGCAGCCAGTTGGCTGATTGAGGGACCACTATCAATTGTTACCATAAGGTTGTTGAATGCAGCCATGGCATCTGGTTGACTGATTGAGGGACCACTATCAATTGTTACCATAAGGTTGTTGAATGCAGCCATGGCATCTGGTTGGCTGATTGAGGGACCACTATCAATTGTTACCATAAGGTTGTTGAATGCAGCCATGGCATCTGGTTGGCTGATTGAGGGACCACTATCAATTGTCACTATAAGGTTGTTGAATGCAGCCATGGCATCTGGTTGATTGATTGAGGGACCACTATCAATTGTTACCATAAGGCTGTTGAATGCAGCCAGTTGGCTGATTAAGGGACCACTAACAATTGTTACCATAAGGTTGTTGAATGCAGCCAGTTGGCTGATTGAGGGACCACTATCAATTGTTACCATAAGGTTGTTGAATCCAGCCATGGCATCTGGTTGACTGATTGAGGGACCACTATCAATTGTTACCATAAGGTTGTTGAATGCAGCCATGGCATCTGGTTGGCTGATTGAGGGACCACTATCAATTGTTACCATAAGGGTGTTGAATGCAGCCATGGCATCTGGTTGGCTGATTGAGGGACCACTATCAATTGTCACTATAAGGTTGTTGAATGCAGCCATGGCATCTGGTTGATTGATTGAGGGACCACTATCAATTGTTACCATAAGGTTGTTGAATGCAGCCAGTTGGCTGATTGAGGGACCACTAACAATTGTTACCATAAGGTTGTTGAATGCAGCCAGTTGGCTGATTGAGGGACCACTATCAATTGTTACCATAAGGTTGTTGAATGCAGCCATGGCATCTGGTTGACTGATTGAGGGACCACTATCAATTGTTACCATAAGGTTGTTGAATGCAGCCATGGCATCTGGTTGGCTGATTGAGGGACCACTATCAATTGTTACCATAAGGTTGTTGAATGCAGCCATGGCATCTGGTTGGCTGATTGAGGGACCACTATCAATTGTCACTATAAGGTTGTTGAATGCAGCCATGGCATCTGGTTGATTGATTGAGGGACCACTATCAATTGTTACCATAAGGTTGTTGAATGCAGCCAGTTGGCTGATTGAGGGACCACTATCAATTGTTACCATAAGGTTGTTGAATGCAGCCATGGCATCTGGTTGGCTGATTGAGGGACCACTATCAATTGTTACCATAAGGTCGTTGAATGCAGCCATGGCATCTGGTTGACTGATTGAGGGACCACTATCAATTGTTACAATAAGGCTGTTGAATGCAGCCAGTTGGCTGATTGAGGGACCACTAACAATTGTTACCATAAGGTTGTTGAATGCAGCCAGTTGGCTGATTGAGGGACCACTATCAATTGTTACCATAAGGTTGTTGAATGCAGCCATGGCATCTGGTTGACTGATTGAGGGACCACTATCAATTGTTACCATAAGGTTGTTAAATGCAGCCAGTTGGCTGATTGAGGGACCACTATCAATTGTTACCATAAGGTTGTTGAATGCAGCCAGTTGGCTGATTGAGGGACCACTAACCAACTGTTACCATAAGGTTGTTGAATGCAGCCAGTTGGCTGATTGAGGGACCACTATCAATTGTTACCATAAGGTTGTTGAATGCAGCCATGGCATCTGGTTGGCTGATTGAGGGACCACTATCAATTGTTACCATAAGGTTGTTGAATGCAGCCTGCATGATTTCACCCTATCTCAACCCTTCTTAATAACCTTTTATTATAAGTTACTCAGCTGTAGTGTAATAAGTCAACTCTATAGTACAAATACAAAAGTATAGGTTTCGGCTAATGCCTTGGTCAGTACAAGTATTTACTTAATGAATAATAATGTTATTCTGTAACATTCTGGTACGCTTTGAAATTCAGATAATTTTTTTTGTCTAAATAGGTCCACATTTTTTAGTATTAAAAATAAAAGTATGTAAGAAGTAGAAGAGTATATTTTGAACTGTAGGTCTCATAATGGCAAATACTATATAGCTTGAACAGCTAGGGTAAGGAGTGACAGCAAACAATTTGTTTTTAATAATTTGTCATGTGATTTAATGCAGTATTTTACCAGTTTTCAACAGGCAAATAAGAAATAACATAGTTGATAAATTATGGATAAACTTTTGTTAGCCCATCACACTTCAAAGTTTTGAAACAACTGATCACTGAAACTACTAATAGTAGCAGGCTATTTATTATAATAATTAGTAATGTTCCTTCTTGGTTTCATAATAGTTAGTATTGTGAAGAACCTCGAGTACTCGTGTGACTAACTCTCTTCTTTCACTCAAGACTAAGGCTACGTTTATAGAGGCGGCGGGTTGCCGCGAGCTGGTTACTCGCGCTATAACCGCGCCTAATCACTCGCGCGGTTGGTGTTTATAGTAAAAGCGGGAAAAAGCCAAACGACACGCAGTGAACTACGTCACCAAGCTCACAGGTGTGGTTGATTCCAGGAAATATTTGTAAACATAACCTTGAACTAGAAAAAGCTATGGACTATTAACAATTGTATCAGTGTGAATTATATTATAAATAAAGGAATGTTCCTTCTTGGTTTCATAATAGTTAGTATTGTGAAGAACCTCGAGTACTCGTGTGACTAACTCTCTTCTTTCACTCAAGACTAAGGCTACGTTTATAGAGGCGGCGGGTTGCCGCGAGCTGGTTACTCGCGCTATAACCGCGCCTAATCACTCGCGCGGTTGGTGTTTATAGTAAAAGCGGGAAAAAGCCAAACGACACGCAGTGAACTACGTCACCAAGCTCACAGGTGTGGTTGATTCCAGGAAATATTTGTAAACATAACCTTGAACTAGAAAAAGCTATGGACTATTAACAATTGTATCAGTGTGAATTATATTATAAATAAAGGAACTTAAGTCGTATCCATTCATGGTGTGAAGAGTTTGATAATTGCAATTTTTGGAAATGGACAAAAGACAAGATATGTTTGCAGCAATACAAATTAAAAGTCAAGAAAAAAGGCAAGGTGTGAGAAACCAGAGTTTGCCAAACCAAGGCAACAGACAAACTATTTGCTGGTACTGTAACAAGCCAGGACATATGGTAAAGCAGTGTTACCACAATAAAGGACAACCAAATAGGGTGTCACCTAATGGCAGCCCTATAAGAAAGAAAACAGAAGAAAGATCAAGACAATATCACTTTGAAAACAAAGGTAGACAAGCATGGAGAGAAAAATATAATCATAATTCCAGACATAGAGATTATGATGAAAGTAGACAATCATGGAGAGACAGATATAATCACAATTCCATATATAGAGATTATAATCAAAGCAGAAGATCATGGAGAGGCAGATATAGTTTTGATTCCAGAATCAGGGCCGGATTTCCGCCTAGGCCCAAAAGGCCCGGGCCTAGGGCCCCAGCCAGCCAAGGGGCCCCGGTGGTGAAATCTTTACATAAGCCCAAAAGCTTGGCTTCATTATCAAAAAGCGTTATCGAAAACAATAGTATAATAACTATTTTTACTACATTTTGCACACACTGCCCAGTAGTCAAGTGCACGGGGTTTGTTTGTGTTGATTTGTCATTGTAAGCCGCGCTCTGAGCTGCTGTTGCGATATTGTGGAGGAGGCGTAGGGTGGGTGTGACAGATTGCACCTCCAGTAAAAGTGGCACGATCCCGACTTCCCCCCTCCCCATACCACACACAGGACAAGACACCGCCCGAGCCGAGATTTCAGATAATTGACAGGGACCGGGAGAACATTTTTTAAATGTCGACTGACTTGACCAGAGGCCAGGGAGATGTCACAGGTAGTTTATGGGGACCATCCAAATGTTTCGATGAAGTTCGTTTTAATGCATTTAACTAGATGGCCTTCTACAATTCCACCTGCATACCTGTGGTCAACAATATATTGAAAGGGAAAATGTTAGATCGGGGAATAGGGAGCCACCGAATAGGTTTTGAGGCACATTGTGGCTGTTGTGAGCTCACTTTCTGATTTGGATTTTAAATAAAAAACAGTGGGAACAGTGTTATGACCATAGAAGTTTTGGCTGAGTTTGATCCTTTTCTGGACTTACACATAAATTGCCACGGTAACAAAGGACGTGGCACAACATCATATCTTTCGTCAAAAATATGTGATGAAATGATTAATATCATGACAGAAAAGGAAGAAAAAGAAATAATTACAATACAATCGCGACTGAAAAAAAAAGCAAAATATTTCTCTATTTCTGTGGACTCTACTCCGGACAGTTCTCATGTAGATACATTTTCTTTCATTGTGAGATATGTCTCTGAAGACGAATATTATTTTGATGTTTATTAAAGTCACTAAAGTCAAAACAAATTATATGTTCTGTACTGCAGAATTGAATTTGCAAAATTTCCAAAAATTGCTTCGAGGTGGTTTGGGGGCCTAAAAGTAAAAAGTGCCTAGGGGCCCTGGGTCTCTTAAATCCGGGCCTGTCCAGAATAAGAAATTTTTATCAGCCATAGAGAAAGAATGAAAACCAAGACATGAATGATAGAAAAATAATAAAGTTGAATCGAGCACAAATAGAAACTATTGACACTGTAGCCACTATTGACAATCACAAATATGATAAAAGGAATGAAGACCATAATAGCAGAGACAAGGATGGTACTAGTGAGTCTGAAACCATTCGTGTGAAATCATCTGAAGTAGGAACAACAATTGTTTGTGTATTAAGCAGAATGAAAGACATAGATAAAAACAATGATTTTCAGATAAAGCTTTCTACTGACAGTGACTCATCTGGTCGAAATTCTATTGAATTATCTGGAAGCAAAAATGATATCTCAAAAGCTAAACGACTTATTCAAGATGCTGGAATTAATATTGTGAATGGACATAATCGAAGTCGTGGTTAGTGAATTATTGAACATTTAACAGTCTGAAGAAACATTCAAAGCCCATCTGTTTGAATTCACAGTCCCGCGCGGCAACGCGGAACAAGAACTAGCAACTAGTTCTGGTAATTAACCGCGCCCGTCCGTTAATTTGTCGCCTCGAGACACCCGCGTCCTCTATGAACACCTGCAAAGCAAAAATAGAAACATTCCTCGCGCGGGTCGACTCGCGCGTGGAATTTCCCGAAACCCGCCGCCTCTATAAACGTAGCCTAACACCAAGACTGCATGAACACTTATTATTGCTTCAACTTCACTTAAGTAAAAAAAAACTGTCTTAAGTCAAATCTACTATCCGACTGTCCCTACTCCCTAACGGTGCGTCCCCTCCTATCTGCCTTGCACGCAGTTGGTCCCGTCCCATAACCAACTCCCTCAGTCTCGAGGCCACGCCTTTGTCCAGTCTTCCGTCAGTCGAATATGTCCATCATCTTGTACCACACCCCCTTGACGAGGGTGGGGGCCAGTTTAACATACTCGTTTCTGGTGAAACCCCCACCACTTACCTACCCACATGCACGTGTGGTCATCCTTTATCTACTCCGGGGCACTTCACACCTCCGGTCTTCCGCAGTCGGCTACCTCTTTGATTTCCCAATACAAGGGAGATAACATTTTGTGGCAGAACGTCACATTTTGTGCCTCCAGTCTACTGACCACCTGGACGCCCCCGTTGGCAAACGCCGCAACCTCAAAGGACCAGCTGTCTCTTTAAATGCTAACTAACCGTCCTTAGGGTCTCTACAATAATTTGTATAAATCTGAGTCCAATAAAAATAAAAATAGTGTAAGGCTTCAATAATTAAAAACCATTTTTTAATACTATGAAAATAGTGGATTGTTACATATATATATATATATATATATATATATATATATATATATTACTACATGTAATTACTATCACCTCTGTGAAAACAAATGTAATTGCAATTTTTAGTGCAAGGTGGAAACCGGTAAAAATAAGTAACAATACACATTTTTTAAACTGAAAAAAATAACATATTTATATCATTATAAATTTTAGTATTGACACAAGAATGGATATTTATTGAATTTTGTATGTTTAAATCCCTTATACTTATATTAACATTACAGTCTTGTCTGTCATGGTCCTGTGGAAAAAAACAAAAGTAAAAAAAATGACCCACTTTCCGTGATGCTATCGAGCTGAAATTTCACACATAGAATTTTGTCACCCAACAATGCATTGTATCAAAATTTCAGATCGATCAAATGTACCGTAATTAAATTAATGAATTTTTAGTTTATCTCTATGTAACATATACATTTTTGTGCTAGTCTGTCGCGGGGTGCGTATTATATTGAAAAACTTTTTTAATATTTTCCTGTCGCGCGGTGCGTATTATATTGAACATACTTTTTATAATATATTCCCGATCTGTAAATGTTTATGCTAGTCCGTCGCGCGGTGCGTATTATATTGGCACAATCTTTGATAGATAAATTATATTGTCAGCAATGTGATGCTCAATAGCCAAATTAGCTATAGATTATTCAATCTTGGTGTATTCATAATTTCTCTTAATATGGCAGCAAGAGACGATCCCGCAGGACTTCAAAGATGCCACCATCATACATCTATATAAGCGAAAAGGAAGTAGACAGGCTTGTGACAACCACAGAGGCATATCCCTGCTTTCTATCGCAGGAAAGATCCTTGCCAGAATCCTGCTCAACCGCCTCACAGTCCACCTCGAACAAGGACTCCTGCCTGAAAGTCAGTGTGGATTCCGAAAAGAGCGAGGAACCATCGACATGGTGTTCGCTGCCAGGCAGCTGCAAGAGAAATGTCAGGAGCAGAACTCCGACCTGTTCTCCACCTATGTCGACCTGACCAAGGCTTTTGACACTGTTGGCAGAGAGGGTCTGTGGAAGATCATGGCCAAGTACGGTTGCCCAAGGAAATTCATCGTCTTGGTGCAACAATTCCATGAGGGCATGCATGCCAGAGTCCAGGACAGCGGGGAGTTTTCCGATCCTTTCCCAGTCACAAACGGGGTCAAGCTGGGCTGCGTCCTGGCACCAACACTGTTTAGCCTCATGTTTTCCGCCATGCTGACAGAGGCCTTCAGAGACGAGGATGTTGGTGTCAACCTGAAGTACCGCACACATGGCAAACTGTTCAACCTTCGGAGGCTCCAGGCAAAACCAAGGTTATGACAGACATCATCAGAGACCTGCTGTTTGCTGATGACTGTGCCCTCAACGCTGTCTCAGAAGCCGACATGCAACGCAGTGCAAACCTGTTCTCCAGCGCCTGCACAAACTTTGGTCTGACAACACTAAGAAGACTGAGGTTCTCCATCAGCTGGCGCCTGGAAGGCCCTACGTAGAGCCCAACATCACTGTCAACGGCCAGAGACTCAACACAGTGCACCGGTTCACATACCTAGGCAGCACACTGTCTCAAAATGTCACCATCAATGACGAAGTGAACGTCAGAATTGCCAGAGCCAGCTCCACTTTCGGCAGGTTGCACCCTAATGTTTGGAACAGAAGAGGCATTACCATCCAGACCAAGCTGAAAGTGTACAGGGCAGTGGTGCTCACCACACTGCTATATGCTTGTGAAACTTGGACTGTTTATCAGCGCCATGCAAGAAAACTTAACCACTTTCATACAACAAGCCTCAGGAAGATTTTCGGCATAAGGTGGCAGAACAAAATTCCAGACACAGTGGTACTGACCAAGGCAGGTCTCCCCAGCATCTTCACCCTCCTGATGCAGACCCAGCTTCACTGGCCAGGGCACGTTGTCCTAATGCCAGACGAGAGACTGCCAAAGAGAATCTTCTATGGTGAGCTCCAGTATGGCCAGCGGTCCCACGGTGGGCAAAAGAAACGCTTCAAAGACACACTGAAAGCCTCAATGAAAGCGTTTGCCATCAATCCAGACACATGGGAACGAGCTGCAATGGACCGGATCACCGCCGCAGAAAAGAAGAGGCAAGCCCGAAAGGCCCACGCTGTCAACCCTCCTGGAGATGTCCCACTCGTCCCTTGTCCCTTCTGCTCCCGAACCTTCCGTGCAAGGATCGGCCTCATCGGCCATCTGCGCACGCACAGACAACCTTCGGATGACTAGAGTGGTCCTCGTCGTATCGACGGACGAACGAACATTCATTATTGATCATTTTTTTGTTAACTTAATTTTAGTTTTAGAGAAGCTTCTCTTACAGCTGGCATTCAAAGTCCAGTAGATTTGATGGTGTACGAAAATCATTAATTTTTTTCCGAATTCTGTAACTGCCAAAAGATCACACGAATTTCTCCAGTGATCTCATCTTATGATCCTACATGTGCATGGAAGAAAATCAGAAGCCCCGAGCCTAATGCTCTTCATTGGTCTTCCTGGAAGACCCTCCCAGCTATCTGGTCCCCTCCCCCAGAAGAACGGAGCGGTCGCTTCTGAAGCGGCCACCTGGGCATCCAGGACAGAAAGTCGAAGATGCCTCCCACTAAGTTTGACCTCACAAGGAGGGGTGGAATTTCCTTACTATGTCCCGCTACCACTTTGGCGCAACCCCGGCAAAGCACACGAGTCTCAATGGTTAGGACCGCCGCTATGCGGGGATCATCAATGATCTCATCTTATAATTATAAATTATATGACCTTATTTTTCAGCTGTTTTTGTACATAATATAGCAAAATATTCGCTTTGATCGCCAATAAATTGCTCCCTCGTTCTTTGACTGGAAGGTTTAATTAAAATGACTTGGTATCATACATACAATTTTAAAAGTCAAAGCATTCTTTAAGTATTCCATACCCTAGGTAGGTCATTGATGATCCCCCGCTTAGCGGCGGTCATAACCATTGTCATTGAGACTTTCATGCTTTGCCGGGGTGGCGCCAAAGTGGTAGCGGGTCGTAGTACTACTAGTTGTAGGGAAATTCCACCCCTCCTTGTGAGGTCAACTTTAGTGGGAGGCATTTTCGACTTTCAGTCTTGGATGCCCAGGTGGCCGCTTCAGAAGCGACCGCTCCGGGGGGGGGGCAATTGTTACGTACCCTAGGGGGAGGGGGCAGATAGCTGGAGGGTCTTCCAGGAAGACCAATGAAGAGCACTAGGCTCGGGGCTTCTGATTTTCTTCCACATGTAGGTCATTAAGTATTCCATTAGATTCTCTGTAAGTAGCCTCTGCAAAGCATTTTAGAACTATAGTACCAGACGCTATAAAATATTATCTCTTTGTTCTTCAACCTTTAAAAATGTCAAAAATCATAATGACGGATTTAGCTTGTAGTTTAAAAAAAAATGTGTACCATTTTGTTTACGCTGTCCAATTATTTTTGGGGGTCGGCTTACGAGCGGGTTACACATTTTTGAAATCCATTATATTAACCTCACCGTCTTGTCTGTTTGTTGTGATCTCTTGGTAAACTTACTAAAACCCGCGAAAAAAACATAAGTAAAATATAACCCACTTCCCATGATCCTATCGAGCTGAAATTTTGCACATAGACTTGTGTCACCTAACAATGCATTGTATCAAAATTTCAGATCGATCGAATGTACCGTAATTAAATTAATGATTATTATTTTTTGGTTTATCTCTATGTAGCTCCATGATGCATGTGTAGCCAGCCTTCGATGTCACAAGGGTCTGTCGAGCGGTGCGTGTTACATTACGGAAATATCCCAAAATTTTATTTGACTTTTCTTGACTTTGTACTGACACATTGTGCTTGACACTTAAGTGAAGATTCATATTGCCACTTGATGTAATTGTGGCAAAATTGGTTACTTTTGAAATGTGACCCTTGTCACCCAATGACTGCTGAGCAGTGAGACACAGCTGACAATAAACTCGAGCTTCGTCTACATTTCTCCCATTAGCAGAGAACAGGCCACCAAAATATTTCCAGGATTGTGCTTTCGAATTTCCATGTAGGATTGGCGGTTTAGGTTTTACTTGTAGGTTTTTAATGAACTCCTTCTCTTCCCGGTGTAGATGACATTTGCTGACATTTGAGTTCACCTAAAATCATCATCTATATATATATATAAATCAAAGTATGTCTGTGTGTGTGTGTGTGTGTGCATGTCCTTTATAGCTGACTAAACTATTCATCCGATCGTCATGAAATCTTTGGAGACTGTTAAGTACCTACCTGGGTGGTAACTGGCAACTTTGTTTTCTAAATTTAACATTCATGGGGCACCAGGGGCCCATAATGTCATTTGTTGCTTATATGAGCTATATAAAAATTAGTTTAAGCGCTAGCTACTGTGTAAATTGTTGCATCTTAACCAAACTTTGTATATGACAACTAGATAGCCAATATTAAAATACTATAGGGCACTGAACTGCAAATAATCATTCCTTTGGGGCTGGGGGCCCAAAAGTCACATTTCTTAAACGTTTAAGATTTTATTCACCATTCAGTCATTAACAATCTTGACAAATAATGACACATGTATCCATTATTATACAAATTGAAATGAACAGGTGTTTTGAACTTTATATCTTGCACTGAATGGGCGTTGGGGCCCTTAATGTCTTTTTTGCTTATATAAGCTATATAAAAATTAGTTTATGCGTTAGCTACTGAGTAAATGAATGGATCTTAACCAAAATTTGAATACAAAAACTTAGCAACCCATACTAAAATACTATAGGGCACAGAACTTCAAACGTCCAATCCTTCGGGGCCACGGGCGCCTAATGTATTTTCTTCGTATATGTTTAAGATATTTTTCTACATTCCATTTTTCACGATATTGAGGAATATATTTTGAGGAAACTGTTTTAAAATGAACAGGTTTTTGAAATTAACATCTTTCAACAAAAGGGCGCAGGGGCCCCTAAATGCCGTTTTGTTCAAATATTAGCTGTATAAAAATTAGTATTATCGTAAAATACTGAGAAAATTAATGTATCTTGACCCATTTTAGTAACTCAGGGGTCTATATTTTATTACGATAGGGCAATGAACTCCTAATTTTCATTCTCACGGGGCTGGGGGCCCAAAATGTCTTTTTTTAGTAAATGTTTAATATTTTATCGTCCATTCTATTTTAAAAAAATTTGAGAAACATAAATAAATGTATGTATTTTGAAATTTATTCAAATGAACATATGTTACGCACTTTATTTTTGCAATAATTGGGCCCTGGGGCCCTTAATGCCGTTTTTTGATAATACGAGCTTTATAAAAAAATTAGTTTATGCGTTAGCTACTGAGTAAATGATTGGATCTTAACCAAACTTTGTATACAAAAACTTGGTAGCCCATATTAAAATACTTAAGGTATCTGAACTTTTTATGTCAATTTTTTTAGGCCGGTGCCCCAAATATCTTTTTTCATATATGTTTAAGATATTTTTGCCATTCACTTTTTAACGATCTTGATAAATATATCCCTGATGAAACTGAATTAAAATGAAAAGGTTTTTATAAATTGACATTTGCACCGAATAGGCCCGGGCCCCCTTTATGTCGTTTTATTTTACTATATCTATATATATAAAAATCAAACTATGTGTGTGTGTGTGAGTCTGCATGTCCTTTATGCTCCCGGGATGGTAACTGGCTACTTTTTTCCAAAATTTAACACTAATGGGATGCCAGGGGTCCATAATTTCATGTTTTGCTTATACGACCTATATAAAAATTAGTTTAAGCGTTAGCTACTGAGTAAATGAATAGATCTTAACAAAACTTTGCATACAAAAACTTGGTAGCCCATATTAAAATACTCTAGGGCATTTGACTCCTTATGGCCACTCCTTCGGGGCTGGGGCCCCAAAATACCTTTTTACTTAAACGTTTAAGATTGTATTCCCCAATTCAATTGGTCAACTTTAGTGGGAGGCTAAAAATGGTAAATGTATCCATTATCATCCATATTAAAATGAACAGGTGTTTTGAACTTTATATCTTGCCCTGAATGCGCCCTGGGGCCCTTAATGTCGTTTTTTGCTAATATGAGATATATAAAAATTCGTTTCTGCATTAGCTACTTGGTAAATGAATAGGACTTCACCAAAATTTGCACACAAAAACTTGGTAGCCCATATTAATATACTAAGGGGCACTGAACTTCTAATGTCAATATCTTCCGGGCCGGGGGCCCCAAATTTCTTTTTTTCGTATATGTTTAAGATATGCTTCCTATTTACTTGTTTTAAAGACCTTGAGAAATATATTAACAACAAAACTGAATTAAAATGAACAGTTTTTTTTAATTGACCTCTTGCACCGAATGGGCCGGGGGCCCCTTAATGTCATTTCCCCCCTATATTAGCTAAATAATAAGTAGTTTAAGCGTTAAATAATGAGAAAATAACTGGATTTGGACCAAACTTAGTATATAAAAACTTAATAGCCTATATTAATATAGTAATATAGGGTAGTGAACTCTTAATGTCCATTCCCTGGGAGCTGCGGTCCCCAAATGTCTTTTTACTGAACTTTAATAATTTTATTCCCTATTAAATTTTTCACGATATTTAGGAATATAGCCTGAGTACAATGGCAATAAAAAAAACTATATAATCACTAATTTTGATGACCGGGGTCCTTAATATCGTTTCTTCTTTTGTACGCTATTTAATTATTAATTTATTTATCCGTTTGCTATGAAACTTGGAAGTTTTTTTCGCACTTCCGCGAAGGTTTCTGGCATTATTGTTTTTAAACATACTACTCATTGGTTTCTTTAAATTTATTCATTTTTACTGAGATCGTTGCAACGCACGACGGGTCTGCTAGTATAGTCATAAAGAATTGTTACATTAGAAATGGTGTATCGTAAAAAGGTAATCCTGCAGTCTTAGCACGTATATTATTTCACTGCGAATTTTAATTTTCTCGTGAGAACTTTCGTTTTTAATTTATTAAATGAATTTATATTATTAAACAATATAATTTGCAATTGTCACGCAAGTAGTGTCTGTCAGTCAGTCCTGACGCTATTAATTTTAGAAAGCAGGGAAAACCAAATTACTGCACCAAAGCATCAAAAGGTGTGCAAGTGTGCAAATTAATGATGCGCTGTAAAAAATATTATATGACGTCATTGTTTTCGCTTATATTTTAATTTTGGAAAAAGGAACATTGTAAAAAGAGAATTAGATGATAGTTAATTATAAAATCATAAAATAAAAGGGGCGCCATAGGCGCCCTGCAACCCCTATTATAAAATACTTTGTGTACATTTCAGAAAGTTTAATATTTCGTATTTATCAAACAAGGACAAGTTAGTTGGGCTTTTGAAAAAGGTCGGCGCCGTAGGCGCCCTAAACAAAAGTGCATTTCTTTAATAAAATAAATAGATTTCAGCTGAAAACTTCCGTCATTTTTGACGGGTGTACGCTATTATGTTATATTTTAGCTATTATAGCGCTAATTTGTAAGGCTTTTTAATTTATAAGGCTGTTTTAGGCCCTTGACGCTACATAATCAGATTAGAGTAGGATACATCCATTTTGTTTATCTAGCACCCTACTTGCTCGGTTGTCACAGCAAGAGGCAACATTAAATTTTCTCGCTTAAAAACAAACAAAAAAGAATCAAACATCCAGTAAGGAAATAAAAATGTCATTATATTTATTGATCTTCTAAGAATCTTAAAATAGATGAATGAAACTTACATCTTCAGTCAGTAAATTTATTTTAGCATTGGTCGTTCCAGGTAAACAAAATCTGGCTAGCAGACTAGCAGGGTGCTAGATAAACAAAAATGATGTATCCTACTCCGATTATAATGTAGCGTCAATGGCAGAAAAGGCCTTATAAATTAAAAAGCCTTACAAATTAGCGCTATAATAACTAAACTATAACATATATAAAGGCATTTAATAAATTAAAAATGAAAGTTTTCAAGAGAAAATTAAAATTCGCAGCGAAAAAAATTACGTGCTCAAACTTCAGGATCACCCTTAAAAATCATCAGTTAAGGGGGTCAACTACCCTAAATTTCATTTTCTAAAGTATTAACATTTTAACATGTTTACTGTTTTTATATGATGTATATGGACTTAAATAAACGTCTTAAGGGGTAAAATTTAAATAATTTCCAAAAAATTCACTCCAGCTGAGCAAAAAGGGGGGTCCAGGATGAAAAATCATGGTTCAAAAGCAAGCATTTTATATAAAAGTTACAAAAGGTACTGGCCTGACCTTTTGTTTTCAACTTGCCATAAGAGTATTAAACAGGATAACAAGGAGACTTGAGCTAAAAAGAAAGAAACTTTTTTTTTGCAAATTATTTTTGCGACCTACTTTTTTTCTCCTCAGCCGTTTAGCATTTTCATTGAAATATCAACTTTGATAAAAAAAAATGTCCCCCTCCTGATCATTTTGAATCAAAATGGCTTTGTTACCTTGTTTTAAGACCATATTTAAACAAGTATACAAAATCTTAAAGCATTTGAACAAAGATTTTTTGAGAAAAATGAAAACTAAAATGCAGTATCCATTAAAAATGTTTATTTTGAGAAAAATGAAAATTAAACTTTCATTTGAAGAAACTAAAATTTTTTGCATAATATATACAAGAATACTTAATCTTATTCAATACAAAAACCAATTGGCTTATAAATAATCATAAAATTCAAATCAAATAATAAAAAATTAAATAATTGGAGCAAGTTTACAACCACCCCCACCCTCAAAATCGCTTTAAAATTATTATTTTTAAAATGTTAATTGAAACCATAAATTTAGCAATTACAATGCAATATTTTTAAACATTAAATAGCATACTAAATCAACAGTTAAAATATAAAAAAATATTAGAGACAATAATAAAAAATCAGCACCTCCAGGCAAATATTGAGGTCTTCTGTACTCTAACTCAACTCTCTGAATTTCTTTTTTCCGCTGCTTTTCTTCATATTTGTATAGGGTTGTAAATGAAGTTGTTTTTTCTAATATTACTTAAGTATGTTGGCTGTGTGTTTTCTGATGCATTACTGGCACATTCAGAAAAAAATTTCAGACCTGCATAGTTCATACCAGTTTCCAAAGATGCAGTTACAGCTTGTCTGTTCAGTGTGTGAATTTGGTTAGATTTTGTATAGGTAAAAGTCTCTTCTCTTACCTCTTGGTATGTTGTGCAAAAAACCCTGCAAGCAACAATATACCCTGCAAACCAATAAATAATGTCTGCAATGTATCATTTGAGACATAGGTGGTGGGCAACGATGAGTGGTTTGGACTGTAGTCGTTAGTGACGGTAGCAAAGAAACGAAGCTTTCGTTTTGATGCAGATGTCTGTTGACGGTGTGGGGTGGCCTGGTTATCTTTTACCAGTGTAGTGGTTGTGACAAAGGATTGGATAAGAGGTCACATTTCTTCAGCATTGCTACTCTTGCTAAAGCTATCCGTTGCTTTCTTGTCATCTTTGACCGTGGGGCAGTGTTCGTAGTAAACTCCTTAGCGGCAGGCATGACACTAAACCAAAGTGATAGATAAATAATTTTTAAAAATGTTAATAAAAGAATGCAAAACAATATCCAAGTAACCAACATGTAAAGCAAAAAAAAATTCATTTATTTGATAAATTATAAATTATTGATGGAATATATGAATATGAAATTAACCAACATTGAATAACTAGAACCTACTGATACCAAGACCAAGAATAATAAAAATAAAGATATTCAACATTTACAGTACAGGGTAGCCTTAAAATTGTGATAAGGCTTTTGACTTAGTTCATTAGTCTGACTAGTAAAACTATATGTATTTATCACTGTCAGAAAATCACCTGAGCCTGATCTGTGAACTATGACTATACTGTCTATAGTCTATACTATTACTATACTATGACTATGATTAGGCTTACAATTACAAAGCCTACACTATAATAATTCGTGGCTCCTAATTTGTTAAACTATAAAATATTTATAATTATAATTAAATTAAGTTTGATTTTAAATATAACGTGTACAATCAATGTAGTAGTACTGCGTTTTCGCTTTGTTTTACTGACTCGATAAAGTAAAGTAAACTGAATGTGACTGTAACGCCACGCGCTAAACTTAGCCACTTTGTCGATGTTTTGCTTATTTGAGTACTAATGGAGTAAATATGTTAGCAAAGGCTATTATAACGAATTGTATACAAAATAAACTTACCTTTAATAATGAAATCAATCAGATAATCAACAATTGGTAAGGCAATATATGAAACTGTCGAAAATTAGGTAAGGCGTTCTTTCTCTTTGTTTACGCGTAGTGAAGGGAAAATGGCGGACGCCAACCAATCAAAACGCGGAAAATAGCTCGGATTTACCATTCAGCCAATCATCTTTATTTGTGTACACGTCATACACACTGGGTTTACTAAAATAGTTATTTTTAGAAAAGCGTGTCATCGGAATGGCATTCTCGGCGTAATGTTTAGCTTTCCAACGATACCAAACATGATAGAATCGAGCCAAGGGTTTCCGTACAAACGAGTGTTGAAAATTAGCTATTTTCGGATAAAATCTAAACAAAACGTAGACCCCCACCCTCTTCAAACCACATTTATACCGTTAAAATTGTTTTTAATATTAATTTTAATTTTACAATATGATAATAGAGATATTAATCTAACAGAAAATAAAATTTTTGAACTTTCGATATTTTTTCAAAATATCGACTTTTTTGTGACCCGTGGATCCCCTTAATGACTAAACTAGTATCTAGTTAATTGAAACAATTAATTTAGGCTTATCTTTCTGCTAGTAGAATATAGTTGAGTAGGGTTACCAGGTGGCTGTCTCAAAAATACCGGACACCAGTGTCGATTTTTGTCGATGGCACAATATTTAAATGTAAAATGTCCGGTATTGCTTCCATTTTTCCACTGGACAAATAACGATAATACCGGACAGTCCGGTACAAGCCCGGACATCTGGCAACCCTATAGTTGAGCCATAATTGAGTAATAATAAATTGCCTATTTACGACAAAGCTTAACGATAACTTAAATAAATAAATAAATTTATTTGTATTTTAATTAGTATTTTATAAATTTAGATTGTAAGAAAAAGATAACTAGCAAGAACTGTATCAATGATTATTTAGGTTTTAAAAAGCTGTACAAATAACTCATTTTTGTCACACTTTCGGCGACGGTTTTTCTAAAAATGCAATCGATTTTAAAACGGAACGCAATGAAACTAACGAAAACAAAAACATTAAGTTACGGCGGCTCGTTCATTTTCAGCGGATTTGAGGCGGACCAAATACGGCGGCTAATGCGGCGCGCCGTATATTTTCCGGCGGATTTTAGGCGGACGAAAATTTTGCGGCGTATTCGGCGCGCGGCGCCGGGTCTACCCTGCAATGTCTCAGAAATGCCAGAAACACAGCCCGGAAGACTGCACGTTTTTGCGCTAACACTTATTGGGTGGAACTATGCAAAAGCATTCAATCTGCTGCTGATCAGGGAGATATTAAAAAAATGTACGAAGGCATAAAAAAGGCCACTGGGCCCACAACATCAAAGTCAGCTCCAATCAAGACAAAATCAGGTGAGATGATCACAGAACGAGACAAGCAGATGCGGCGCTAGACTGAGCACTATCTAGAACTCTATGCGACACAGAATGTAGTATCTGACTCTGCCATAGAAAGAATCCAAGATCTACCAGTTCTAGATCAGCTTGATGCTCCACCGTCAATAGAGGAGCTTAGTAGGGCTATCGATCATCTGAGAAATGGGAAGGCCCAGGCAACGATGGCGTTCCTGCAGAAGTCCTTACGCACGGCCAGCCAGCATTACTGAAGACTCTGCACGAACTCATATGCGATTGCTGGGAACATGGTCACATCCCACAGGACATGCGTGACGCCAAAATAGTCACGCTTTATAAAAACAAAGGTGATCGCAGCGATTGCAATAACTTTCGTGGCATCTCCTTACTGAGTATTGTGGGAAAGGCTTTTGCCAGTGATCCTTGCACGCCTGCAAATTCTGGCACATAATGATACAATGGTTACAACATTAAAATTGCAAGCAATTTCAAATTTCAATGTGTATTCATTTTATAGGTATACGTATTAAAGGATATTGCTATGTTTAGGCTGTATTTTAATTAAATACATTATCATAGTTTAACACGGTACAAAGACAATCTAAGTAGTATTAATCACTCAGTACAATACAATTTTTAATAGTATTGGCCTAAGCAAATGAATGTTTTTTGAAATGCCAGATAACAGACAAGGTAAACATAATCAAATCAATAATCGACGCAAGATTATCTTATCTTATATGTTACAGATGATCCTTCGATACAGAATTGTTGCTTTAAATTTTTTTTGCTCTAGTTTATCTATGTTTTCGTTTAGCGAATGCCGAAGATTATTACTCCTAAGTATTTTGCATCTTTAGTTTTAGTTTGGATTAGTTATGTTCCGTGAATGAAGAAATAGTTTGCATTTTTTGGTTACTTTTTCTTTGTTACTCTTAACGTGACACTTTTCAGGATAGAAATACACACTCCAATAATAATTAGTTTACAATGTCATTAATTCATCTATATCTTTTTCTAAGATTTTGCCATCTTGTTCTGATTTAAAATTTCTAGAGCAACTTTAACATTGACAATGTGATTGTTAAAAGTCAACATTAATCGAGAGACTGTGACAGTTTTCGGTTAGTTAATAACGGCAGCTCTAACCCTTTATCTAATACTTAGAATACTAATAGTGATATTACCCTTTCGTGATCTTCTTATACGCCTAAATATATTTATATTTCAAATTTAGAAGTAAATTTTTATTTACAACTAGCATACCAGTTAAAAAATAAGTAATTCAAACTAAAATTTAATTATTAAAAGTGTGAAATAAAGTGAACTGAACAGAAAATCAAAGTCAAAGTATTCAAAGTAAAAAATGGCGACCCAAATTAGTCCTCTGATCTCATCTAGACATCGCATCATGTGTACCCATTAGTTTATTTTTTAATCATTTATATCTATTTCAAAAGCATCCAATTAATAAATTAGTAATATTTATATCCCAAAGAATGTTAATGACAAAAAACCATAATGTGAGCCAATTCTTAGACAAATCCATTTTTGTTCTTGCTAATTTTGTCATAAAGTAAGTTATCAAAAGGGAAAGGCAAAGGAGCGATCACCGACCCAGGATTGTTTTCAAATTATTTTTAAATGGTTTATTGATTCCTTACAAATCATTTGAAACTCAATGGAATAAACTTATCTTGAACTACTGTAATAAGAAACATATTTTAAAATTGTAGCATTCTAGTAAAATACGAAATTGAAAGGTGCTTGGCTTATGGAATGTTTTTAATAAGTCAAAATGTGCTGTATGCACTGTTAAAAGTAATTTTTAAATTATTTTAAACAATCTCAAAATGAAAATAAAGTGTTACAAAGCATATTTATTTGATCAATAGTGTCTCATCAATTTTAAAAGTTACTATAAATTGCTTCAATGTAATTATTTTAAATTTTCTAAACATGTCATAACATTTTTTCAGCTAGATGATTGCTGGAAAAGTGATAATTTATATAACAATACTATTGAAAAAACTTATTTATAATATATTTTTTTCAATTTTATCATATTTTGTTTTGAAATAAATATGAGCGATAAGTAACCACATTGTAATTTATTTGTATTAAATGTTCAAATTAGCCCACATAGTACAAAATGTGATATTTTCATCGGAATCCATGACACCAGGACGAGTAGAAACTGTGTGTGACGTATATGCTCTCCGATATGTTCGCGCGGCCCTATATCAAGGAATTGACCTACGATGAACGTCACTCTGTCCTGATCGCACATTTGACGCCTGAATTCGAATACGCTCTGCTATTTCAGCTACACACTTCAGCTATTTACACATCTCAGCTATTTACACATCTCAGAATGTCTGACACTGATGTTGCCGCTCCCGCACCAGCTGCTACCCCAGCTAAAGTAAAGGCACCTAACAAGAAAGCCGCTTCTACTAAGCCAAAAACAGCGGCCGCTCACCCACAGTACAAAGTGATGATTGCTGCAGCAATTACAGCATTGAAGGAACGTGGCGGCTCTTCTCGCCAAGCTATCCTCAAGTACATCACCGCCAACTACAAAGTTGGAGATAACCCCACAGCTATCAACGCTCGCCTCAAAGCAGCACTAAAGGCTGGCGTTACAGCTGAAGCTCTCAAACAGTCCAAAGGCGTTGGCGCCGCTGGATCTTTTCGTTTGGGAGAGAAAGCTGAGAAGAAACTCAAGCCAAATGTTAAGAAAGTTGCAGAGAAAAAATCTAAATCTCCAAAGAAGGTAACCAAGGCTGCTAAGCCCAAGAAACCTGCCGCTGCCAAGAAAGCCCCAAAGTCTCCCAAGGCCAAGAAACCAGCAGCCCCCAAGAAGGCTAAATCTCCTAAGAAGCCCGCTGCTGCCAAGCCCAAGAAACCAAAGAGCCCCAAGAAGCCAGCGGCTACCAAGCCAAAGGCTGCGAAGAAACCCGCTGCAGCCAAGAAGCCGAAAGCTGCCAAGAAGGCACCAGCTGCCAAGAAAGAGTAAAAGCTTTTTCTTAAACCCGTCCCTATCTTCTAAACAGGTCCTTTTTAGGACCATACCGATATTCAGGAGATTGCTTCAAGACTTATAACCTCATTAACAACTTTGGTTCTGTTCTACTCGTCTGACTGCTGTTCTGCTTATCTCTTATTTTCGCCAACCTGGGGGGGGGTAGACCTGCCAGCCGAAATTTTTTTAAATTTCGGCTGGCTGACATAATTTTTCGGCTGATATCCGGATTAGCCAGATTTTAAATTTTCGGCTGGCTGAAATTATTTTTCGGCTGATGTCCGAATTAGCCGGATTTCTCTGTAAATTGACATTTTCAGCTGATTTTCGGCTGATTACGAAATATTCGTAAACTATACGGTAAACATCATCCAGGGTTTTCCAGCAAGTGCAACAGGTGCCTTTATGTTGAGAGATGGGCAATTAATTTTGAAGAAGTCAACAAAACCATCTTTAGCCACATTTTCAAAGGCAAGCAAGTCTCTACAGAACCAGATAACGTTATCCCTTGTCAGTTCATGACTTGATTTTGGCTGACATTGACTGTTGCCTTCTCCATACTTACGGAAATATCCCAAAATTTTATTTGACTTTTCTTGACTTTTGTACTGACACATTGTGCTTGATATTTAAGTGAAGATTCATATTGCCACTTGATGTAATTGCGGCAAAATTAGTCACTTTTGAAATGTGACCCTTGTCATCCAATGACTTCTAGGCAGGGAGACAGCTGACAATAAACTCGATCTTCGTCTACATTTCTCCAATTAGCAGAGAACAGACCACCAAAATATTTCCAGCATTGTGTTTTAGAATTTCCATGTAGGATAGGAGGTTTAGGTTTTACTTGTAGGTTTTTAATGAACTGCCTCTTCTCCCGGTTTAGATGACATTTGCTGACATTTGAGTTCACCTAAAATCATCATATAGTCATAAAGAATTGTTACATTATAAATGGTGTAACGTAAAAAGGTAATCCTGCAGTCTTAGCACGTATATTATTTCACTGCGAATTTTAATTTTCTCGTGAGAACTTTCGTTTTTAATTTATTACATGCATTTATATGTTATATTTTAGCTACTATAGCGCTAATTTGTAAGGCTTTTTAATTTATAAGGCTGTTTTCGGCCCTTTTCGGCATCCATTTTGTTTGTCTAGCACCCTTCTTGCTGGGTTGTCACAGCAAGAGGCAACATGAAATTTTCTCGCTTAAAACAAACAAATAAAACAAACCCGTAAAAACAAAGTTTTTGACTATAAATCCCTTATATATGAGACATAACTAACAGTATTGATTATTTTCAAACATTTACAGACTGAATCTGTCTTAACTCAAATTTGCTTCATAACCCTAGGGGGGGGGAGGGGGGGGGTGGCAGGGGGAGAGGGGAAAAGTCTGGTCACCGATTCGCTTGACCGAGCTCAGAGTGACACGTAAAATGTAAACAAAAGCGCCCCGTCGCTTCGTTGGGTCGCCTCAATGCGTCAGCTGAAAATTTCACGTGGGAAAAAAACAATAACAAACCGTGAATTTGAATTACATACCTCATATAAGGATAAACTAAAAATGCATTAATTTAATTACGGTACGTTCGATCGATCTGAAATTTTGATACGATGCATTGTTAGGTTAGACGGGTCCGTGTGCCAAATTTCAGCTCGATCCGATCACGGGAAGTGGGTCATTTTCTACTTTTGTTTTTCCGCCCGCCCGCCGAGCCCATGAGATGATGAGACGGCCGCGAAGTTAATATAAGGGATTTAAAAAACAAACCCGTAAAAACGAAGTTTTTGACTATAAATCCCTTATATATGAGACATAACTAACAGTAGTGATTATTTTTAAACATTTACAGACTGACACTGAGTGATGTCCCTTGTCTTTAATAAATGGGGGTGGGATGTGAGGGGGTGTCGGCACGACGGTTGTCGTCAACACGACGGTCGGCGTCAACTCAAACTCACGTGGAACTAGAATTAAAAAAAAATAACAAACAGTGAATTTTGAATTACATACCTCATATAAGGATAAACTAAAAATGCATTAATTTAATTATGGTACGTTCGATCGATCTGAAATTTTGATACGATGCATTGTTAGGTTCGACGGGTCCGTGTGCCAAATTTCAGTTTGATCGGATCATGGGAAGTGGGTCATTTTTGACTTCTGTTTTTCCGCCCGCCGAGCCCAAGACAGACAGACAGACAGAGAGAGAGAGAGAGCGAGAGAGAGAGAGAGAGAGAGGAGAGAGACGCCGGTGAAGTTAATATAAGGGATTTAATAAAACAAACCCGTAAAAACAAAGTTTTTGACTATAAATCCCTTATATATGAGACATAACTAACAGTATTGATTATTTTCAAACATTTACAGACTGAATCAGTCTTAACTCAAGTTTGCTTCATAACCCTGGGGGGGGGGAGGTGTGGGTGGGAGGGGGGAGGGGTGGGTGGGAGGGGGAGAGGGGAAAAACCATTGACAGACTGACACCGAGTGATGTCCCTTGTCTTTAATAAATGGGGGTGGGACGTGAGGGGGTGTCGGCTCGACGGTCGGCGTCAACTCAAACTCACGTGAAATTGGAAGAAAAAAACAAAACAAACCGTGAATTTAAATTACATACCTCATATTAGGATAAACTAAAAATGCATTAATTTAATTACGGTACGTTCGATCGATCTGAAATTTTGATACGATGCATTGTTAGGTCAGACGGGTCCGTGTGCCAAATTTCAGTTCGATCGGATCATGGGAAAGTGGGTCATTTTTGACTTCTGTTTTTCCGCCCGCCGAGCCCAAGACAGACAGAGAGAGAGATGAGAGAGAGATGAGAGAGACGGCTGCGAAGTTAATATAAGGGATTTAATAAAACAAACCCGTAAAAACAAAGTTTTTGACTATAAATCCCTTATATATGAGACATAACTAACAGTATTGATTATTTTCAAACATTTACAGACTGAATCTGTCTTAACTCAAGTTTGCTTCATAACCATGGGGGGGGGGAGGTGTGGGTGGGAGGGGGGGAGGGGTGGGTGGGAGGGAGAGGGGAAAAACATTGACAGACTGACACCGAGTGATGTCCCTTGTCTTTAATAAATGGGGGTGGGAAGTGAGGGGGTGTCAGCTCGACGGTCGGCGTCAACTCAAACTCACGTGGAATTGGAAGAAAAAAACCAAAAAAAAACCCGTGAATTTAAATTACATACCTCATATAAGGATAAACTAAAAATGCATTAATTTAATTACGGTACGTTCGATCGATCTGAAATTTTGATACGATGCATTGTTAGGTTAGACGGGTCCGTGTGCCAAATTTCAGTTCGATCGGATCATGGGAAGTGGGTCATTTTTGACTTCTGTTTTTCCGCCCGCCGAGCCCAAGACAGAGAGAGAGATGATGAGAGAGAGAGACGGCGGTGAAGTTAATATAAGGGATTTAATAAAACAAACCCGTAAAAACAAAGTTTTTGACTATAAATCCCTTATATATGAGACATAACTAACAGTATTGATTATTTTCAAACATTTACAGACTGAATCTGTCTTAACACAAGTTTGCTTCATAACCCTAGGGGGGAGGGGTGGGTGGGAGGGGGAGAGGGGAAAAGTCTGGTCACCGATTCGCTTGACCGAGCTCAGAGTGACACGTAAAATGTAAACAAAAGCGCACCGTCGTTTCGTTGGGTCGCCTCAATGCTCAAACTTTCACGTGGCAAAAAAACAATAACAAATCGTGATTTTAAATTACATACCTCATATAAGGATAAACTAAAAATGCATTAATTTAATTACGGTACGTTCGATCGATCTGAAATTTTGATACGATGCATTGTTAGGTAAGACGGGTCCGTGTGCCAAATTTCAGTTCGATCGGATCATTGGAAGTGGGTCATTTTTGACTTCTGTTTTTCCGCCCGCCGAGCCCATGAGATGATGAGAGAGAGACAGACAGAGAGAGAGAGACGGCCGCGAAGTTAATATAAGGGATTTAATTAAACAACCCCGTAAAAACAAAGTTTTTGACTATAAATCCCTTATAGATGAGACATAACTAAAAGTATTGATTATATTCAAACATTTACAGACTGAATCTGTCTTAACTCAACTTTGCATCATAACCCTAGTGGGGGGGGGAGGGGTGGGTGGGGGAAGAGGGGAAAAGTCTGGTCACCGATTCGCTTGACCGAGCTCAGAGTGACACGTAAAATGTAAACAAAAGCGCACCGTCGTTTCGTTGGGTCGCCTCAATGCTCAAACTTTCACGTGGCAAAAAAACAATAACAAATCGTGAATTAAAATTACATACCTCATATAAGGATAAACTAAAAATGCATTAATTTAATTACGGTACGTTCGATCGATCTGAAATTTTGATACGATGCATTGTTAGGTAAGACGGGTCCGTGTGCCAAATTTCAGTTCGATCGGATCATTGGAAGTGGGTCATTTTCGACTTTTGTTTTTCCGCCCGCCGAGCCCATGAGATGATGAGAGAGAGACAGAGAGAGAGACAGACAGACAGAGAGAGACGGCGGTGAAGTTAATATAAGGGATTTAAAAAACAAACCCGTAAAAACAAAGTTTTTGACTATAAATCCCTTATATATGAGACATAACTAACAGTATTGATTATTTTCAAACATTTACAGACTGAATCTGTCTTAACACAAGTTTGCTTCATAACCCTAGGGGGGAGGGGTGGGTGGGAGGGGGAGAGGGGAAAAGTCTGGTCACCGATTCGCTTGACCGAGCTCAGAGTGACACGTAAAATGCTCAAACTTTCACGTGGCAAAAAAACAATAACAAATCGTGAATTAAAATTACATACCTCATATAAGGATAAACTAAAAATGCATTAATTTAATTACGGTACGTTCGATCGATCTGAAATTTTGATACGATGCATTGTTAGGTAAGACGGGTCCGTGTGCCAAATTTCAGTTCGATCGGATCATTGGAAGTGGGTCATTTTCGACTTTTGTTTTTCCGCCCGCCGAGCCCATGAGATGATGAGAGAGAGACAGAGAGAGAGACAGACAGAGAGAGAGAGACGGCGGTGAAGTTAATATAAGGGATTTAAAAAGAATCAAACATCTTGTAAGGAAATAAAAAATGAAAATGTCATTATAATATTTATTGATCTTCTAAGAATCTTAAAATAGATGAATGAAACTTTAAAAAAAAACATCTTCAGTCAGTAAATTTATTTTAGCATGGGTCGTTCTAGGTTTAAAAAAAATAATCTGGCTAGCAGGGTGCTAGATAAACAAAAATGATGTATCCTACTCCGATTATGTAGCGTCAATGGCCGAAAAAGTCTTATAAATTAAAAAGCCTCAAACATTAGCGCTATAATAACTAAAATGTAACGTATATTAATTATTATTAATGCATTTAATAAATTAAAATTGAAAGTTCTCACAAGAAAATTAAAATTCGCAGCGAAAAAAATTACGTGCTAAAATTTCAGGATCACCCTTACAAATGATCAGTTATTGACTAAACTAGTATCTAGTTAATTGAAACAATTAAGGGTTATCTTTCTGCTAGTAGAAGATCGTTGAGCCATAATTGAGTAATAATAAATTGCCTATTTACGACAAAGCTTAACGATAACTTTAATTAAATAATTAGTATTTTAATTAGCATTTTATAAACTAAGATTGTAAGAAAAAGATAACAAGCAAGAACTGTATCAATGATTATTTAGGTTTAAAAAAGCTGTACAAATAACTCATTTTTGTCACACTTTCGGCGACGGTTATTATAAAAATGCAATCGATCTTAAAACGGAACGCAATGAAACTTAAGAAAACAAAAACAATATTTTACGGCGGCTCGTTCATTTTACGGCGGACCAAATACGGCGGCTAATGCGGCGCGCCGTATATTTTCCGGCGGATTTTCAGCGGACGAAAATTTTGCGGCGTATTCGGCGCCGGCTGAGGGGTCTAGGGGGGTGGTGCTTTTAGCTTGATTCCTCAATGTTAATTTTAAGCATTTTTAGACTGTAAACCACATTTCGCAGGCGTATGCGTCGTAATGAGAATGAGACATAACCAAAAGTATTGTGATTATGTTCATGTAACACGCATCGCGCGACAGACACCTGTGACATCGAGGGCTGGAGTGAATCTCCAGTGACCCTTGGAGGTCAATAAAAGCAGACGGCTGGCTGCACATGTTACATGGGGATACATAGAAATAAACTTAACATTTCATTAATTTAATTACGGTATGTTCAATCGATCTGAAATTTTGATACGATGCATTATTAGGTGACACAGGTCTATGCAAAATTTCAGCTCGATAGGATAATGGGAAGTGGGTCATTTTTTACTTTTTCCGCGGATGGGCGCGACCACGACAGAGAGAGACGAGACGGTGAAGTTAGGGGCCGTCCATAAATGACTTTACGCACCTAGGGGGGGAGGGGGTCACACTTTAGAGACGTTGCGTGACGAGGGGGAGGGAGGAGGGTTGAAGAAATGTGACGTCACATCAAAAGGGTAACTTTAAATAAAACTTTTACAAAATACACACTGGACGAGTTCATTACATTTTGCTTATTAATACTAGTTAGTAGTTATTTCTACACAATGTCAGTCGTAACTCAGTCTTGAACAATTGTCATTCCTGAATATAGGACAGGTCGATAATTCCGAAGTATATAGGTCAGGGGAGTGGGCGTGCGTTTCTATTAGACAGAATTATCCCCACCTGATGAACAAGGTGTGGTGAAAAGATGGTGCCACGGGATAGGGGCCGTCCATAAATGACGTCACGCACCTAGGGGGGGGGGTCACACTTTTGTGTCGATGCGTGACGAGGGGGAGGGAGGGGGGGTTGAAGAAATGTCACGTCACATCAAAAGGGTTAACTGTAAATAAAACTTTCACTGAAATATTTGGTCGCTTACAATTTATTTAATGACTTTTTTGTCTTTTTTAAAAAAAAATCAGTGCTTCTCAATGTGCGGGTCGGTAGGCCATCAGACGCTGGTTGGCGTATGCTATCAAGACACGAAAATTAAATCTAATTATAATCCTTAAGTTTGAGAATCCACAAGATAACATATGAAATTGTTACACTGCGTCGTTTGATGTTGACATCAAAGCATTTGTGATGTAACCGCAGCTCCGTTTGGTTCTTTCATGCCCGTTACCCCAAAATATACAAGTTTATGTATGCGTTACAGACCCTAGGTCCTGCTCACATGACTCGGGGATTTGGGGGAGCGTCTTTAGCACCCCCCCCCCGGAAAATGCTACTGGTGGATTTTACAAGCATGACAAGTGTCTAAAAATGATTTGAATAGGATTATGTGTAGATATTTTAAGTCAAAACGACACGGAATATCCTTTTTCTTTAAAATGGGGAAGGGGGAGGGAATCTATTTGATAGAATTAAAAACGTTTTAAGTTTGATATAATTGTTCGATGGTTTTTGGTCAAACGCCCCTGGCCATTCTAGTCTTCTAGATCAGTGCTTCTCAAAGTGGTGGTCCACGGACCGGTGCCAGTCCGTGGGCCATCCGCTGCCGGTCCGCAGATGTTCTCAAAAAAAAGGACAGAAAAAATTGTCAGTGCAGGGAAAATAGTGCACCGGTCACTGGTACAATGGAAAAAATTCCTGCTGGTCCGCAATACTAAAAAGTTTGAGAAGCACTGTTCTAGATATAACTGTAAATGAGCCCATTTAAAATTAGTCAAGTATTCATTAACTTTATTGAATGCATCAAATTCTTGACATTGCAATTCGAGAGGAGCACAAAACAACTTTTCTTCTTAGCTCAGTTTTTAAGGCATTAATTTTAAATATCACAGCAATGATACATGATACAGACAAGTCATGTGGATTAAGATTATTGTCACTCGTGTCAATATAAATGAAAGTAGGGTAGATTTAGGTGTCTTCGTATAGTACGTAGGTAAGAAATCTACATAGTTGTCAAATTTTAAAAAAATGCATTTTCTGGAAGGAACCGGTTCAATAATGGGCATATGTTTCCAAGCGTACACGTACACATGACGTATTTTAATATATCTAGTGGATTGTAGTGGATGTTATATGTCCCAAATGAGTCTGCATTACCCCCAAGAATTCCCTTTTTGACCCCAGATGAGGTTATTTACCTCTGTTC
Organism: Ampullaceana balthica; assembly: GCA_944989445.1. Taxonomy (NCBI): domain Eukaryota; kingdom Metazoa; phylum Mollusca; class Gastropoda; family Lymnaeidae; genus Ampullaceana; species Ampullaceana balthica. The sequence goes on from CALYLW010000100.1 coordinate 929,621, forward strand.
GCCGACCTCTGTCTTACGGGATGCCCGTCAGTCAATTGAGGGATTTTTTAAAAAATACATTTAAAAAATGTTATTTTTAAATAATTTTTTTTCTAAACAAAGACGTTAACCGTGATGATTAATAGTCAATGTTTAATTTGTATGCATTAAATAAAATATAATCTAAGGATGTTAACACAGTTCGTTTTCTGAAGGCCGGTTAAAACGTTTTTAAAAATGCTTCACGCGGGTTACGATATTACAATGTAGATCTTCACTAAATAAATAATAAATACTTAAATGACAATAAAAGTGATTTGAAACATACTTATTTTCAAATAGAAAATAAAGTTTTTTTTGTTGTTGTTTTTTGTTTGTGTCAAAGATTTGTGACGTATTTTTAGAGGGGGGGGGTCTAAGTTTTTGTGACGACGCGTGACGAGGGGGAGGGGGTAAAAAATCGGCAAAAATCGCGTGACGTCATTTATGGACGGTCCCTTAATACACGTGATAAGTACTAAAGTACACAATTTTAATGTATAAGGGATTTAAAAAGCGTGTTTCAAATATCCATAATGAAAACTAAGGGAGGCAAACATTAAAGCAAAAAATTAAAAATGTCTAACTGCATTGTTTCCCTTAAATAGTTTAAATTTAAAAGAAAAAAAAACAACAAACAACTTACAAGTCTAGAATTTTAGAAACGGTTGCACTGTTGGGTCAAGAATCTAGACGAAACTGTATCCATTATTTACCAATCAAATGGTGAGCCTCTCATCCCACAAATGAGTGTGTTTGTGTGGTGTGTGCCACGAGCGCAAAAATTCTTGGAGGTACAAAATTACTATATAACCATGTTAAATAATTAAATAAACATTTGGGTGGCGCGAAGTATGCAAACATTACACAGTAAGAAAAATAAATCTAGGTAATTTAAATTAAAAATAACAAAGTCACACAGCAGCCAGGAAGTCTATGCACGTGGATAGGCATATGTTCTTGTATTTTAAACATTGTATTTAAATCTAAATTCTAACACAACGTCCATACGTTTTATTTCTAATCTAGAAAATTCAAATACCACCGGTGGGCCTAATAAGTGATGTCAGGGGGCCAGATCCGGGAATGCTCTCAGTCCCCAGGCCACAAATTAATTAAGGGCGATTATTGCTAAACTCCATCATATGACAATGTCATATGATGGAGATGCAACAGCAGAGATAACGACTCGAATTGCGTTGGCGTCAAGTGCTTTTAACAAACTTACAAATATTTGGAGATCAAAGACACTTAGCAAACATATAAAACTTAGGCTATTCAACTCTTGCGTAATCCCTGTACTAACATATGGATGTGAAAGCTGGAAATCCACTCAAGCTATAGAAGAGAAATTAGTTGCCTTCGAGAACAAATGCCTCCGTAAAATTTTGAATATAAAATGGAATGATTTTAAATCAAATTAAACAATAAGAGAAGAAACCAACCAAGAATATGTGTCAACCTTTATAAGGAGAAGGCGTTGGAATTATATAGGTCATGTTCTTCGAATGGACGAGAGAAGACTACCACGGCAGGCCTTCATATGGACACCAAAAGGCAAAAGAAAAAAGGAAGACCAAAAGAAACACTACGTAGAACAATCAAAAGAGTAGGGGTCTACCGATATATCGGCACCGATATCAGGATATCGGCAATATCGGTATCGGTAGCATGTAAAGGTCCCGATATTGACGTCACCGATATTTCATAATAAGTGATATTTTGACCCAAAAAAAACAACAAAAACAAAAAAAAACAACTATCATTTAGATTTACAATATCTCGACAAATTAATATATCGATCCCGATACCGGTATTGAAATAGCCAAAAGAGTCCTAGTATTAATATCTACAGCCACGATACAGTGTGCCATGTGCTATGATATTTTTTAGGTATCGGCCGATTTTCGTATGCTCGGAAATACTGTGTAAATAGTGCCGATGCCAAGTATACCGTAATTGCTCTAATAAATGGATAACATGTAAACATTATGTTCACGTAATTGCTCTAATAGCAAAGATGCACGCAGAATCGCAGATGTCTAAAACATTTCGTTTCGTATGGAATAACAAAATGTACCGTGTGCAGACTTGTTGTCATGGGCAACCATTCATCCTTCAACCTCATTTCACTCTATTACTATTGCTTTGTTCTCATTGTTTCATTCATAAAAGGTGGCCGTGTGCAAAAGCCATTAAACTATTGGTTAGAATTAATAATTATGAGTCAAAAGTTGAAGTTTCAAAAGGAGTACCTAATTTTGCTTGTACATTTTCATAAAGGACGGTTCGTTTTGTCATGAGTCCTATGTAGGTCATGATCTGGAACTTGTAAACACATCAGAAACTTCGTTTCGGAAAAAAAAATCGGTAATATCGGCATAACTGGATATCGGTAGAGTGTAGACCCCTAAATTATAAAATATAAATAATTACACATGACGTCATCAAATATGACCGCTGTTTTTTTGTCCTAACAAATACTCATATCGGAAAAAAATATCGGTAATATCGGCAAAAATGCATATCGGTAGACCCCTAATATAAAATATAAATAACTAGCTGACCCGCGGCGTAGCATACGCCGCTAATGATTTAGTGACGGGTGAAGACTTCCTGAAAGACACAGTTGTCAAAATGGGGTGAGTTTGGGCAAACGACTGTGAGTGAATGAAAAGAGGGAACTCTGGAGAGACCCGCGGCGTATCACCCGTAAAAAATGACTGAAGTGTTCAGCTGAAATCTATTTATTTTGAAAAAATGCACTTTTTTAGGGCGGCTACGGCGCCCACCTTTTTCAAAATCCTAACAAGCTTGTTTGATCAATACGAAATATTAAACTTTCTGAAATGTACACAAAGTATTTTATAACTTTTTACATTGTTTCCTTTTTACAAAATTAAAATATCAGCGAAAACAATGACGTCATATAATTTTTTTTTACAGCGCATATTTAAATTGCACAACTTTTGATGCATTGGTGGAGTAATTTGGTGCGCTGCTTTCTAAAATTAGTATCTGTTGAACATACTTGCAGCTTGTCTCGCAGGGTCCGACCACGAAGAGAATTATATACATAGATTAGGAGTGATAAATTTAAGAATGACGTCATCAAATAATTTCGCTGGTTTTTGTCCCAAGTACCAACAAATACTCATATCGGCTTTCATATAGGAAAAAAAATATTGGTAATATCAGCAAAAATGCATATCGGTAGTCCCCTAATTTGAAAGATAAATAATTAAGAGTGATAAATTTAAGAATGACGTCATCAAATATGACCGCTGGTTTTTGTCCTTACAAATACTCATATCGGTAATATCGGTTTCGGCAAAAATGCATAACGCTAGACCCCTACAAAAGAGAACGCCCAACCATGGGTCTAAGAAATAATCAAGACCTAATACAATTGGCGACGGATCGTCGTAAATGGAAATCAATGATTTCTGCCCTATGTGCCGTCTTCGGCCCGAGAGGAACTAACTACTAATTGCTAAACTTGCCCCGTCATCTCACGCTACTGCTCTAGACTTAATGTTATCTACCCACGCCGTTAAAAAAAAACCGTTTGCAGGTGTTATATATCGGTGACATGCGACGGCGTGTCATTGGACACATGCGCAACACATTGTACAGGTTAAATACATTTTCAAATTTTCATGTCTCAAAACAGAAATGACCACAAGATTTCAAATTTCAAAGATATATCTATCAATAACAACAAGTTGTGGCACAACCAGGCCTGGGTATACCTAAGTTATTGGACTTAAGCAAGGAAGAAAAAAACATAAATCCTTCAACTTCCCGTTTAAAAATTGGGGCCTGGTTTAGGTTGGCTGAACAAATCAGGAAAATCAAAACAATATCAAAATTTAAAACTTTAATAAAAATATAAAAATGCAAGACTAAACATCAGCCCCAGGATTAGTGTAGGACGCAATAATCTTTTGGATAGAAACGACTGCAACATTTAAGAGAATAAAACAACTTTTGTTGTAGAGGAACTAAAGAAAAGACTAGCTTTATTATTTTCTTTAGTTGCAATTTCATTTTACTTTGAGAATTGATCTTTCAAAAAGTGTTAGTTCCCTTGTGACTTTGTCATGTACTAAATAACTAGCATCGTCAGTATTCAAACTTAATATCTTGCCAATGTCTTGCTTCAAATATTATTAGAAAAAAACCCGCCATTCGTCGACAGCTGGAATGCGAGTATTTATCATAGGACTGAGGGTAGTGTGGTTTTAATAATATAATAAGCGCATAAATGTCAAGCCTTTGATTATTATATTCAAAATCTGAGAACCGATGGTCACGGGTTCGAATCCATGTTAAGGCAAGGATTTGTTCCCGGGGCCTAGGGCGTCCCTAAGTCCACCCAGCTCCGACTGGGTACCTAACACTAGTTAGGGAAATAAAGGCGGCTGGGTAATGCGTGGAACCCTTATAGCCGTGGCCTGTGATCGCTGCATCACTTGCCAACAGACCGGCGTGGTCATGGGCGTAGGGAAGGGGAGGCAAGGGGGCATTTGCCCCCCCCCTACATTTGAGAAAAAAAATTCATAAAAATGTCATAAAGTTGTTACAATAAAACTGAACTAAATTTCCAGAAAGTTTATTTCATGGAAGACAGTTTACATTTATCAAACATAAAAAAGAATTATATCTGCAAGTATAACTGATTACATTACTGATTGTTCTAAATATTCCAGTTGTTTAACAATTTCTGTAACATTTTCAGCAAAAATCCGCAAGCTTTTATATTTATGTGTCCATCTAGTTTCACATAGCAAAGGAACATTTAGAATAAGTTTTCTTTGCTGATTACTTTCTCGGAAAAACACTATAATTGACTTAATTGTTTCTATTGTGTTTGGTACAACATTCACATTATTTAAATCGTTCACAACAAGATTTAGTTTATGTGAACTGCAATGTAAAAATGCTGCTTTGGGTATTTTTTTCGAATTATTGCTTGGACTCCTCCTTTACTTGCCATTGTAGAACATTCGTAGTATCCTTGACCAACAAGCATTGTCATATTTAATCAAAATTCTAATGAATTAGTAATGATGGTGTTGGCTAAACCTTCAGCTGTTCTATTGACAATTGTAATATATCCCAGGAATTCTCCTGTGCAGTGGCGTCACTAGGGGGGGGCGAGGGGGGCGGGCCGCCCCGGGTGACACCCATCAGGGGGGTGACACCCGAGCCTAAAATTTTACTGTGTACGATTTTATGTCAGAAAAAAAATGTAGACAATTTTTTTTCATCTAGAAAGAAATTAAGAAATACAAAGAAATACTTTAAACGCGAAAACTTTTTATTAAAAAATATCAGTTAACTTGCAATAATGAAACCGTCCCAACACACAAACAACATTAAAAAAAATTAGGAAAAAACGAAAAGAAACGTCGCAGCTGAGAGATCTTTTAAAAAGGCTGGACATGAAAGAGACAGTATCGTATGTTTTAAAAGATATAAATCTATTTTGGGCTTTGACACACCGACACCATGAACTAATCCCACCTCACGACTCCCCCCACCACAGTGGGGTGTGGGGGGATAAGAATTTTGATCCCCCCCCCCAAAAAAAAATCAACAAAAAAAAATATCAAAAGATAGGGTTTTCTTTGTTGATGTTTTTTCTAGACGAAAATTATGAATTCAATGTCTTTGAGTTAATATTTTGTTTTATATATATTTATTAAAGGCGTGATATGCATGTTTATATACAGGTAGTCCCCCGGTTACGACGGTCCCATCCCGACTTACGCTGTTTCTTGGTTACGAACGCTCCCCCATAAAGAATAATATTACGCGTTATTCCTTATTTTTTATTTTTTTTAAAAACGTTTTTTTCATGAGGTAACGAATTGTTTTCTCTAGTTGAAATAAAAGAAATTATTGAAAAATATGTAATATTATTATTTGAACCTACAACTTTAGTTTGCGAATTTTTCTCATGGTGAAGTTATCAATCAAGTCAATAAAGCTAAGAAAGCTTACAAATAAGTTCCTTTTCAATGCTCATTAGAGAGAGCATATTCAGTCTTTTTTGTCCCATGCAAATTTCTAACTCATTTTATATTCCTTTCTACTTTGAAAAGGATTGCTCTCAGTTGCAGTTTGATGTCATCATTGAGAGATAGATGAGAAGTGCGATGTGTACATTTGTAAAGAGCTGTGTGAAATTTAGCTCATTCAAAAGAAGCAAAATGTTTAGCTCTGTGCACGTGTTTTGAGTTTGGCATTGGGGTACTTCCTTTTCCTTACTCTGAGCCTAGACGATAACTTTTAAAAAAAGAGTTTGAAAATTGGACTAATTCTGAAGGTAAGCAGTCTTCGAAATCACTTGAATATTCTTCCATTATCTTGGCTGCTGCCCATCGGATGGCGAAATTGCTGAGCTCAGTTAGGTTTGTAAGAAAGCCAAATTTCTCATGTATGTCTTTATATGGGCCTAACCGATGTTGTAGGGCTCAAGAAAGTTTGTCAATGATTACCAGAAATACCTTAACCTTGAAACTTTTGTCTCGGGGAGAATACTGTTTTGGTGATGTCCCTTTATCAAACTGACGCCCATTTTCTCTCTCTCTTTTGTTGATAGCATTGAAGATTGTTCATATTCTTTTTACCACGGACTTGTCCTTTACTTTGTCTTCATAGGAATCAAATTAAGAATGCTGTCTTTTAACAAACTCAATTAGAGACTTCCTTTCTAAAATTGTTTGCCCGAATTTCAAGTAAAATAGCGACTTCCAGTTGTTCAAGTTCCTTTAGAAATCCTTCTACTTCAAGTAGACAGTCACGTGGCTGATTTTCGTTTGTTGCTAATTCTTCCAGTGCTGCGATATTCGCATGGTATAAGTTATTAACAGACCTTACTGCATCATGTCAGGCTGACCATCTTGTGTCACACAAGGCTTTGTTAACATGTATCAATTTCATGTGTTTTTAAAGTACCTGTCAACGATGAGTAGATGCAACAAGCCTGGTATAAAAATTTTGCAGAAGACAAGAAAATCTGACTGCATCAGGACAACCTGCTGCACTTTTCCCAACCAAATTAAGGGAATGAGCTGTGCACGGCACATAATGAGCAACACTGCACTTCTCACAAAGAAAAGCCTAGTTTCCGTTATACTTCCTACTCATATTTGCAGCATTGCCGTATGAATGTCCAAGGCATTTTCAGGGATTCATACAAACATTTGCCTGCATCTTTTTATACACTATAATAAGTTTGGAGTACCTTAAATTATTGGTGGCCCCTGGCTTTAGCCCGTTCAGCATCCCCCCTTTTAATCCGTAATAGGGTGTTGGGGGTCACGCATCGGTGACGATGTGTGACGAGGGGGTGGGTGTTAAAAATGTGACGTCACATAAAAAAACCGCGCAACTTTATATAAAAGTTCTACTTAAATATTTGATTGTTTACCATTTATTTAATGACGTTTTCGATGGCTTCACGCGTGTTACGACATCAGAGCGCAGACTTACCATAAATACATATTTAAATGACAAAACATAATTTGCAACATGCTAATTTTTATGTAGAAAATACGGCTTGGGGGTGGGGGGTCAAAGCTTTGTGACGTCATATCGTGAAAAGGGGTGGGGGTATAAGTATGAAGCTGGGGGAGCGTTGGGTAAGAATGCACCTCGCGTGACGTCATTTATGGACGGCCCCTTCAGTCGTGAAGGGGTGACACCATGAGCTACCGCCCCGGGTGACACCAACCCTAGTGACGCCTCTGCTCCTGTGACCATCATTTTCCCATTTTGTTCTTAATTTTACAAATCTAAACACCAAGTGACATCTGCTCAATGCCTCCCGAAATGTCATTTGTCTCGTCGGCAAGTATAGAAAATGCAACTGAATTATTTGCTTCACGAACAATGTCTTCATGCAAGAGAGACCCACAAATTTCGATTTTAGTGTTTTGCGAAGTTGCCGAGATACACTCAGCGGTTACCCATCAAACGACCCCAGATAAAATGGCCCCGACATAACGGCCCCGGTCAAAACGGCCCCAGACAAATTGTTAACATTTTTTAACAAAAAAATTAATTTTGTTTGCATTTTAAGCTTTCGTCAATTTTTTCACCCTTAAAAAAGTGGTAAAATTGTAAAATTATTTCTTGTGACGTTATTATATTGTTTCTTGTCAACAAACAACCGTTATTGGTACCATTTCGCGTAAAGGCTATTAAATTCCCTTTTGTGGTGTTATTATTATTGTTTATTGTTAGCTAAGCCTGACACTGAATAGGTGAGTAAAAATACAAATATATTTGATTGTAAATTTTACTATTTGTCCATCTATTAGTCCAGGGCCGTTTTGTCGGGGCCGTTATGTCGGAGCCCAATTGTCGGGGCCGTTTTGTCCGGGGCGTTTTGTCGATGAACCATACTCAGCACTACAAGAACCAATTAACAAAAGATTACCAAGAACTTCATCTCCAGATTCAACACGAAACTCTAACAGTTCATACAAATTACCAGAATTTGATTCTGTTTCACGAAGTGCTAAAACATGCATGCAGAAAAATAGGATTGTAGAAATGATGGGACCCAGTTGGTTGCGATTTTCTTGAATTTGTCTTCTAAATGATAAGTCCAACTGCTCATCTATAGAAACTGCTTTGGCTTCCAATAAAGCAAATAAAATTGCTTGCATCTTCATGAGAGCCTTTGTGCCATAATGTGCTTTGCAGGTTGCTACGTGCATCTTCGTTGAAATCTTTATATTTTGTACATGGTTTGATGACAAATACCCACTGAACTCATAGAATTACTTTTTGCAGAAACAACACGCAATATTTGCAAAAGGCACCTATTAACATTTGCGAGTATACAAGCCACGGTGAATAGTCTGATAACCATGCATATCTAAAAACTAAAAACTCTGTTTCCCTAACTGTCAGCTCTAAAATCATAATTTTTATCAAGGGTCCAACAATCACGAATCAGCTGCAATTTCAACTTATTTGAAAGGTCGTATGTCCAGACATACCTTCCAATATCCAATTTAGGAAATGAATAAGTGTCAGCGACAATCAAATTAGGAACAGTTGTTTCAGTTGTGTCTGGCTGTTGAACGTGTACTGTTGTCCTCAATGCCAATGATAAGTCAGATGCTGCAGACGCCCCAAAATCTTCTAATAACGGCATTTCGGAATCCCGCGATAGGTCTACTTTTCGACTTTTTTTTTAGCCTGTAAAAAAATTTCTGATATCCATCCTTGGTAATCCTGCAGTTTGTACACGTATATTATTTCACAGCAAAATTCAATTTTCTCGTGAGAACTTAAGTTTTTAATTTATTAAATGCATTAATAAATGTTGTATTTTAGCAATTACAGCACTAATTTGTAAGTCTTATTAATTTCTAAGGCTTTTTTCGACCCTTATTTTATACTGAACTTGAATTTAATTGAAAATTGTACCTGTATGGCATTGTCAGTTAAAATAAAAAAGTGGGTTTTTTTTGCCCCCCCCCCTGGAAAAATTCCTAGCGACGCCCATGGGCGTGGTCTGTGGACGCATTAATCTTCTGTATAGAAGGAGCGTCTGTATAGATAAGACAAGATATAAGACATGTATTGATCCTAAACCAATCAGTATGAGTAGTCTTTCTTTTTAATTGATTTTGCTTCTGGATCAATTAAAAATATAGATTAAAAAATTTAAATAACGAAATAAATATGTTTAATTTAAAATATGCATAAAGTTGTTTAGCCCCAATAAATAAAATGCATTGTTATAAACTTATCAAATGCACTGATTTTGTTTTGAATAGCAATATTGGATCTAATTAAATAATATTTAAATTTAAGAAATTTCAAATATTAATTGTTCTCTTCCTGGATGGAAAGCTAAAAAAAATATGCTCAAGGATTATTTTCATTGAATTATTTACTATTTGATCTTGGTTCATTAAAAATAATTAAAATAACAATAAAGAAGCTGACTTCCTAAATATTTTTTATTGTAAGTACTCTGTACAGGTAAAGATGAAATCATTTCTTTACTTGATATATTGTGTAATAATTGACGTATCATTTTTACCAGTAAAAAGGGCCCAGTGTTTTGTTTTAGTTTTAGCCGAAACTGTACTGTACTGCACTGAGAGACTGACTGTAAAATTTTTTTTTACTGGTGACTGATACTTATTAATCAATTTAGTGTAACTTGTTGTGAGTATGATTATGTAATAAATTATGACTATAGTCTATAGTATAGTAAGAGTTAGAATAGGCCTAAATTTAAATTCTGAGTAGGCCTAATACTAATTGACTAATTGCCCTAAGAAGCTTATGATATGTGAAATAATAACATTAAAATAGTTACAAGTTACAGTCAAAGTCGATCTCGATTACTGATATCTTCTACAGACTAAAAACAGACTACTTACTTCTACTTCTTATGAATATGATTCTTATAAAAATATTTGGTAAATTATCGTTTAGCGGATCAGGCCGCCATCTTTGTTTATATGCAAGCGTTTGAAGCGCTACAAGCACGATGTCACGGGTTCGAATCCGTGTGAAGGCAAGGGTTTGTTCCCGGGGCCTAGGGCGTCCCTGAGTCACCCTGCTCTGAATGGGTACCTAACACTACATGTAGTTAGGCGGCTGGGTAATGCGTGGGCGTGGAACCCACAAAGCCGTGGCCGTGGCCTGTGAACGCTGCATCACTTGCCAACAGATCATCTGTCATGGTCTGTGGACGCAACTATCTTCTGCATAGAAGGAGCGTCTGTATAGATAAGATAAGATAACTAAACCTAACCCTAATTTCTCTAATTGTAATATTAATTAATACCTTCCATTTTTGAAAAATTCACTTTTTAAAAAAATGTTAAAACTAAACCAATCTAGCACAAATTGGGCTGTGTAACAGGTTGTGTATAAAGTTTCACAACTAGTTATAGTACCGTTCTTGACGCGGCCGCCATCTTTGATCCGTTAAACGATAATTAGCCAAATATTTATTTTATATCTTCCTACAGATTCCTATTCATTCCTTGATTCCTATGCTTATCCATGGATTATAACTATTTATAACTATGTCTAGTCTGGCATTTTTAAATTAGAGATTTAATTGTTGATAGAGTTAGAGTGTTGATTTTCCTGGTTTGATCAGGGTCCCATACAGAAAATACACATTCCAGTACAGTACAGGTCTCACCAAAGTAAGGAAGCATTGTCATTTTAGTTTTATTTATAATATATAATATTTATAATTTATATTAATTATTATATTCTTACTACATCTGTAAAAGTTTCTCTTTACAAAGCCTAAAGTTTTGTTTGATTTTTAAATTAATTCATTAGTTCATTGACATGGGGATCAATGATAATTTCTCATTCAAATTCATTTCATTATCATTATTATCATTAATTATTACACCTACATATTTTGCATCTTTAGTTTGGATTAGTTGTTTTCCAAGAATGAAATAGTTTGCATTCATTTGTTTCTTTTTCTTTGTTACTCTTACTAGTCTTACTCTAAAGAGTTTAAAAGCGTTGACACTTTTCTGGATGAAAGACTTATGATCATCTGATTAGGCCTGGCCCAGTTCTTACTTACTATTTACACTTACACTTACAGTACTATAACTAGATAGCTGTTAGCAAAATATTTCAGAATTTTAATTTTTTTTTAACCAATGCTAATACTGATTGCAATTTTGAAGCCTAAGCTAAAGTTACTTATTAAGTTAGTGATAAGTTATGCCCTAAGTTATGTAAGCTTCTGCTTTTGCTATAACTTATATTAAGTCATCTTATCTGTTTAAAGACGCTCCTTCTATACAGAAGATTATTGCGTCTTACGCTTATCTATGGTTTGTGTTTAGTCCTGCATTAGTTTAGTCATGCGACTTATACTATTAGTAGTACCAGCAGTTTATTAGTTAGTATAGTGTATGGGGCCGTCCATAAATGACGTCACGCTATTTTGGTAGATTTTTCACCCCTTCCCTCTCCCTCTTCACATGTCGTCACAAAAAGTTAGACCCCCCCCTCCAAAAATACGTCACAAAGCTTTGACCCCCCAACCAAAAATAATTACATAAATAAAAATAAAATAAAATAAAAATATAAAATTAAATGGATATTCCGCGTCGATTTGACTTAAAATATCTACACATAATCCGATTCATATCATTTTTAAACATTTATCATGCTTGTAAAACTCACCAGTTGCATTTTAGGGGAGGGGGGACCTAACGACGCTCCCCCAAATCACCGCCCGAGTCATGTGGGCACGACCTCGAGTCGATAACGCACACATAAACTTGTATATTTTGGGGTAAGGGCAAAAAAGTTAGCCGACTCCGGCCTTAAGAGAACCAAATGGAACTGCGATTACATCACAAATGCTTTGATGTCAACATCAAACGACAGAGGGTAACAATTTTATACGTTCTCTTGTGGTTTCTCAAACTTAAAGGATTATAATTAGGGTTAATTTTCCTTTCTTGATAACTTATGCCTACCGGCATCTGATACTATGGACCAGCACTTTGAGAAGCACTGATGGTTTAAAAAAACACCAAAAAAAACAACTAAAATATAAAAAAGTCATTAAATAAATTGTAAGTGACCAAATCTTACAGTGGAAGTTTTATTTAAAGTTACCCTTTTGATGAGACGTCACATTTCTTCAAACCCCCTCCCTCCCCCTCGTCACGCAGCGTCATAAAAGTGTGACCCCCCCTCCTCCCCAAGGTGCGTGATTGTCATTTTTGGACGGCCCCTATGTTTTAATAATAGTATTATTATTAGTAAAGTATCTTAAAATCTATTTCAAGTTCAAGATTCAAGTCCTTTTATTTTTACAATGTACAATGTATAACTAATTAATAGCCTAATAACACTTTTATGAATTTATGACCAGAAAAGTGACATTCATAATTTAATAAACTCAAGTCTCAAGCTACAAAATAGTAAATTAAAGAGCCTAATTATAGTGAACAAGTCTAACCAGCAATGTTCCCTTTAAGCTGTGCGGCCGCACAGATATTTGACCGATGCCGCGCAGCACTTTTGAATTACCGTACAGCAAATTTTGTAAAATATTGCACAAAAAAGGGGTGCTGTGCAACCTTGCACTCGAGTTTTTTTACTTTGCACACGGACCAACCAACCTTAAATGGAACATTGCTAACCAGTTGGCTAAAAGTTATTGAATTGAGTGTTTGTAGTCTGTATTGTGCACCATTCATAACAGTTCAAGTGTAGCCACCTAGGCCTAGTCATTAGTCAACCCACCTGCCCACCTAACTTAAAATATTTATGTTTATTGTTTTATATTAATATTTGAATCAATTAGGCTAATAAATTTAATACTGCAAGAGAGACCTAAGCCTAAATTAAATAAGTCTAATACTAAATTGTTAGATTCTTGATAGTTAATTACCGTATATACTCGTTCTATAGCCCGTTCGTTCATAAGCCGACCCTTTTGGAAGAGAAAAGTATTAAAAGTGTATAACCCGCTCGCAAGCCGAAACTCTAAAAAATAATAGGACAGCTTAAACAAAATGGTACACATTTTTTTAAAACTACAAGCTTAATCGGTCATTATCATTGTTTAATTTGTACTGCCTATCTTTGTCTTTGTTGCTTTTGTTAGTCAAGAGTTACTGGTATTTAAAAAAAAATTCTTTGGTAAAACGGTGGCGAAAGTGCATACATTAAAATTCATTGTTGAAAATGAAATTTGTAAAACAATTTATTAAAACATTTGAAAAAATATATAAAATGATTAAATAAAGTAAGTGCAGATATTTTCATGTTTAATAATATATTATAGCTTCTGGTAGAGCAATTGAATCTTATAGAATGTAGAAAAGGACCTTGATGATCTAAAATACAACACCGATATTCAAAATACATGCAGAAATCACCTATCTATGACCCCCTAATAAGCAGACTCCCCAACTTTTCCCCCTAGATTTTGTCCAAAAAGTTTGGCTTTAGAACAAGTATATACGGTAATATTAATTAAATAAGTATGTAAAAACATTAAGTTATAGTTATTTTTAGATTAAATTAACTTTGTTAAAAACTTTCCTTTAATGTCCTTCAAAGCTGAACTGCCTTGACTGTTGATCTGATCTGGAGTTAAGAATGAAATGAACTTTACTCTTCAGGACCTCTCTAATGTTTTTTTCTGACAGAGAGAATCCAGTATGTGTAGTCCTTCGAATTTTAGATTTTTAAAATGGTCTGAGGTCAGGTCACTAAGTTTTTGTCACTTTTTTTCCCCATTAAAATGAAAATAAGTCATGAATCACCTCTCTTTACTTCAACTTTTCCAATTATGATTTTCACATATCAGACATCTGGGAAATGACTTTATAATATCCAAGATAATAATCTCTTTGACATCATTCCCAAGTACATTTATAAACGCATGCTGAGTTTCTGATAAAAGGCATTATTTGCTTAGTTTTTCTAGCGATGTGCTCATTGTTAGTCTCATTTTAGGCTTTTTAACTCTGTCATACTAATATAGCATCCCAAACATTCAAACATCTTGTAAGAAAGTTTCCTCTATTCCGTGAAGATTCATCTTAGTTGTGACTCGGAATGCCAGAATTGGCTTAGCTAGATATCCCTCAACACTTTTTTCCCCTCCTGTTCATCACCGCAATGCTTTTTGCATCAATTTTTTTGAGTGACCTAACTTCTGCTGTATTTCCTTTTGAATTATTTAAACCAATCATCAGTTGGTTCCTGAAATATGGATTTTTTCATGTACGTTTTTAAAATATATGCTCTGTTTTTTGTATTTTGTAAAATTTAATCAATCTGAAACATTTTTCACCTTAGATATTTTAAAACAGTGGATTAATTTTTAAAGTATTTTTTACTAATGACCTTGTTTCTATTGTTTTACATTTACTTTTACACAAGTTTCAAAATATTTTAAAATTTTAACAAATTGAGTAAAGTTTTTATTTATTTTTAGGTAGTTGTAAAATATTCCAGAAATAAGTGACTAATTTTAGGCAACTGTGTGAAGATCAAGTATCTTTTACATGTTTCAGAGCTATCCAAGTTCACACACCTTTTTTTACTGCATGGTTGCTAAAAGATACTCTCTCTGCTTTTTATTGAGGTATGTATCTTATTTCAAATCTTTTTATTTAAGCTTTATTTAACTTTACTTTAATTAACAGCTCTAAAAATTTCATTTTTTGTTTTGAGAAAAATATGGAAGATTAAAACTTATCACTTGCATGATGGTGTACTACTGCTGCAATAAGGTTAAGCCTATAGATATTTGATATTGCCTTTGATTTGTAAAATTACTTTTTAATTAAACACAATTTAGATTATGATTGAATCTTATTCATTTTTTAAAATACATTTATTTCAAGAACTACATTATGGAGAAGAAAAGAGGCAGAGAGAAGACAAAATCTGCAGTCTACCAACATTTTTCTTTAACTGATGATGGGAAGTATTATGTATGTGAGGTTACAGAGGAAAGTTCTATTAAACCATGTGGAGCTAAAATAAGTGCATTCTGTGGATTTGGAAAAAGCTCACCATCAAGAGCATCCAACTTAAAACGCCATTTGCAGCGCCACCACCCAGCGGTGCTCATGCTCATCATAGCTAAGGATGCGGCAGCTGGAAGACCAACAGGGAGTTACATCCCTTGTACTTCTGGACAAGTGCGTGTTAAGAAAGAGTCCAAAAGACCCAAAAGATCCAAGGAAGGGAAAGACCAGTCAAAACCGAAAATAGAAAAAATTACTGGGCCTCAACTGATTCGTCAGTTCAAAACCTCATCTGCCAGAAGAGTAACTGTTTCCATGACAGCTGACAAGTTTAAAAGCTGCGTTATTGAAATGGTGGTCAAGAGTGCTGTTCCTCCGAGCTTATTCTCCAGTCCAGCTTTCCTGGGTTTGAACGGAGATATGGCCCAACATTTTGGGGTTTCTTTAGAGAGGGACAGCATTAAAAATCTTGTTATAGAAGAAGCTAAAAGACAAAAAGTCGCTGTAAAAGAACTTCTATATCGTAAATTTGTTCATCTGAAGCTGGATACCTGCACCCGTCAGAAATTTCACTATTTCACAATAAATGTTCAGTTTGTGGATGATCGAAAGGAGTTTGTTATGCGGACTTTAGCACTTAGATGCACCGAAGCGCACCATTCGTCAGAATACCTTCAAAAACTTGTGATGAATGTTTTAGAAGAGTTTGGCATTAGCAAAGGTCAAGTTTTATCCATAGTAAGTGACCATGCAAGCAACTTAAGAAAGAATACAGTTGATAAAGTTGAGGGAGGAGAAGAGGTGATAGAGAATTACGAGGATATGGAAAGCCCGGAATGTTATGAGAATGATGACGCTGTAGATGTGTTAATTGATTCGGCCGCAAGACTCATGCAAATTGACCACACGCGCTGTGCTGTCCATACCTTACAGCTTGCGATGCGTGATGGTTTGCAAGAGAGCCAGGTTTCAAAGTTGATCGAGAGGTTGAGAAGAATAGTTTCGGCAGCTAAGGCACCTCATTTGGATGCCATGTTGAAACTGCATGCTGGGAAAAGTGTGCTTGTAGATCGGGTTACATCGTGGGCAAGTACTTACTTGATGATTAAGCGGTTCCTAGAGTTGAAACCGTACCTAATGGACGTGGGCAACCCAGAGATCAACATGACGGAGGCGGAATGGGAAGAGGTACGAGTCCTTGAGGCCTTACTGCGACATCCGTACGGAGTCACTCAAAAATTGCAATCCGCCGATTTGACTCCTGGCGTCTTTTACAAAGAATGGAGAAATCTGATCTTCTGCCTGTCTCTGATTGGCGGGACCATAGCTGATGGTATTAAAAACTCTATGATACGTAGAGAAACTCAGCTGTTGGACAATGACATTCTCTTGGCGGCCATATACGCAGACCCCATGTACAGAGTCACCCTCACGGGTGAACAGAAGATGAGAGCAAAGAACGCTTTATGTTCTTTTGCCATACGAATGGAATATTTGCCACGAGAGTATGAGCCTGTGGAGCATTTACCTTACACGGGTTCCACGTCTTTCCCATCACAGACCTTGGACATTGGAGACGGTGATCAGTTTTCCAAAAGGTACTTGGATGAGCAAGAGCTGGCGACGCGGCACAGGCAGAGTTTTGAGGAGTGTGGAGAGAGGACTCAAATGGGGATGTACCAATTCAAAGTAGAATTCAATAACGCACTGAGAGAAGTGGAGCAAGTGGACTGCACTCTGAAACTCAATGCCAAAGAGGCCATCCCCAGGTACCCATTAATCGTGCAGAACTCTGCTCATGCCGTGACGGCTCTGCCACTGACCCAGGTCAGTCTGGAGCGCATGTTTTCTGCCCTTCAGGTTTTGAAATCTGACTTCAGATCAGAGATGGAGCAGGATCTGATAGAAGCTGTCCTCTTTCTCAGAACCAATTCCATTTAATTCAAGGCATAGTTTAATGTAATCAATGTAAGTGTAAGCTGAGTGGCCCGTGATGGCTATGAACTGTTTAGTATATGTACTACAGTTGTAGCTATTTGAAACAATGTGTTAATATGTATGTAGTGTATATATTATACTGGTATATTGTTACTGGTAAAGTGGTGTTGTTATTTATTTATCTTATTATAAACAAGAAACATCTGATACATTTTCATTGTAATGAATCACACAACATCACAGAGAAAAAATTAAAGTTATTAGAAAGTAGAACAAACATGTTAATTCTTGGAGTAGCTCTATTCTTAATTTAAAAAAAAATATCCAGTTAATAACCTAAAGGATATTTATTAATTTATTTAAAAATAGCCGGTTAATAATTTTAGGAATATTTAATTAAGAATTGCCTGTTAACCAAATAATATTTAATTTTGAAAAGTCAGTTAATAGCATAAGGGATGTTTTATGCACAAAATAACCGGTTAATAACCTAAGGAATATTTAATTCACCAAAAAGCCAGTAAATACCACCTGGAAATTTTTGAATGCACATTACAGTACTTACACAACAGAGTACAAAACCACCATGAACATGTATTGTTTACTATTAATAATGTGTGATTGTATATCTGTAAATTCAGTATCAGTGATCAGATATAATGCTGCAGTGAGGAGAAGTAGAAAGAGGATGCAGGGAGGTTTGTGAGGAAATGTTTTTGGCTAGCAATATGTGAAGGGAAATAGCGGGATTAGAAATAGTGGAATTATGGAGAGTCACGAGTTTTCAGAGGATGGATGGCATGTAAGATAATGGAAAAAAGGTGGGGGGGGGTGTTAAATTGAAACTAGTTCAAACACGTGACGGGGTAGTACTCCACGATAAGCGTCAACCCGAATCAAACATCATTTACTTGAAATAATACGGTACATAGGGCTTTGTTTATTATTATTGGTATGAAATAATAAAGCTTGTCCCCACCTAGACTAAAAATGCTACTAACGTGATCTTCTATTTATACCATGAATAATACGGGTATCGGTAAAAGCACCATCCACACTACAGACCACTAGATGTGGTACAACACCATCCACACTACAGACCACTAGATGTGGTACAACACCATCTACACTACTGACCACTAGATGTGGTACAACACCATCTACACTACTGACCACTAGATGTGGTACAACACCATCTACACTACTGACCACTAGATGTGGTACAACACCATCCACACTACAGCTACTAGATGTGGTACAACACCATCCACACTACAGATCACTAGAAGTGGTACAACACCATCCACACTACTGACCACTAGATGTGGTACAACACCATCCACACTACAGATCACTAGATGTGGTACAACACCATCCACACTACAGATCACTACATGTGGTACAACACCATCCACACTACAGATCACTAGATGTGGTACAACACCATCCACACTACAGATCACTAGATGTGGTACAACACCATCCACACTACAGATCACTAGATGTGGTACAACACCATCCACACTACAGATCACTAGATGTGGTACAACACCATCCACACTACAGATCACTACATGTGGTACAACACCATCCACACTACAGATCACTAGATGTGGTACAACACCATCCACACTACAGATCACTAGATGTGGTACAACACCATCCACACTACAGATCACTAGATGTGGTACAACACCATCCACACTACAGATCACTACATGTGGTACAACACCATCCACACTACAGATCACTAGATGTGGTACAACACCATCCACACTACAGATCACTTCATGTGGTACAACACCATCCACACTACAGATCACTAGATGTGGTACAACACCATCCACACTACAGATCACTAGATGTGGTACAACACCATCCACACTACAGATCACTACATGTGGTACAACACCATCCACACTACTGACCACTAGATGTGGTACAACACCATCCACACTACAGATACTAGATGTGGTACAACACCATCCACACTACAGATCACTAGATGTGGTACAACACCATCCACACTACAGATCACTACATGTGGTACA
Organism: Ampullaceana balthica; assembly: GCA_944989445.1. Classification (NCBI taxonomy): domain Eukaryota; kingdom Metazoa; phylum Mollusca; class Gastropoda; family Lymnaeidae; genus Ampullaceana; species Ampullaceana balthica. The sequence goes on from CALYLW010000100.1 coordinate 949,158, forward strand.
ACACCATCCACACTACAGATCACTAAATGTGGTACAACACCATCCACACTACAGATCACTAGATGTGGTACAACACCATCCACACTACAGATCACTAGATGTGGTACAACACCATCCACACTACAGATCACTAGATGTGGTACAACACCATCCACACTACAGATCACTAGATGTGGTACAACACCATCCACACTACAGATCACTAGATGTGGTACAACACCATCCACACTACAGATCACTAGATGTGGTACAACACCATCCACACTACAGATCACTACATGTGGTACAACACCATCCACACTACAGATCACTAGATGTGGTACAACACCATCCACACTACAGATCACTAGATGTGGTACAACACCATCCACACTACAGATCACTAGATGTGGTACAACACCATCCACACTACAGATCACTAGATGTGGTACAACACCATCCACACTACAGATCACTACATGTGGTACAACACCATCCACACTACAGATCACTAGATGTGGTACAACACCATCCACACTACAGATCACTAGATGTGGTACAACACCATCCACACTACAGATCACTAGATGTGGTACAACACCATCCACACTACAGATCACTAGATGTGGTACAACACCATCCACACTACAGATCACTAGATGTGGTACAACACCATCCACACTACAGATCACTAGATGTGGTACAACACCATCCACACTACAGATCACTAGATGTGGTACAACACCATCCACACTACAGATCACTAGATGTGGTACAACACCATCCACACTACAGATCACTACATGTGGTACAACACCATCCACACTACTGACCACTAGATGTGGTACAACACCATCCACACTACAGATACTAGATGTGGTTCAACACCATCCACACTACAGATGACTAGCATCGGTACAAACACCATCCACACTACTGAGCACGATCACTGGTGCAACACCATCCATACTATAGAGCATTAGCACCATTACAAACACCATCCATACTATAGAGCATTAGCACCATTACAAACACCATCCATACTATAGAGCATTAGCACCATTTCAAACACCATTCATACTATAGAGCATTAGCACCATTACAAACACCATTCATACTATAGAGCATTAGCACCATTACAAACACCATCCATACTATAGAGCATTAGCACCATTACAAACACCATCCATACTATAGAGCATCAGCACCACTACAAACACCATCCATACTATAGAGCATTAGCACCACTACAAACACCATCCATACTATAGAGCATTAGCACCACTACAAACACCATCCATACTATAGATCATTAGCACAATTACAAACACCATCCATACTATAGAGCATTAGCACCACTACAAACACCATCCATACTATAGAGCATTAGCACCACTACAAACACCATCCATACTATAGAGCATTAGCACAATTACAAACACCATCCATACTATAGAGCATTAGCACCACTACAAACACCATACATACTACTATAGAGCATTAGCACCATTACAAACACCATCCTCCCACAGAACACTAGCATACTTAGCAACACTGTCAAAATCACTTGTATAATTAGCCAAAATGACTTCTTTACGCGTGTACATAAATGACATCACGCACCTGTTACACATTTGTGACGAGGGGGAGGGGGCAGTTTAAGAACTGTGACGCTACATTGAAACAAGTTCCACTTAAACTTAAATATTTGATTGCTTACAATTTATTTAAAGGCGTTTTACATGGCATCACGCGTGTTACGATATTAGAGTGCAGCTTTACACTAAATAGTACTGACAGAGGCGTCACTAGGCGGATGCGGACTGCACCGGACGACACTATCACAAGGGGTAAATATTTTTATGTTCCCGTTATTTGGCACTGGCAGACGTGGAGTAGGTCTATGGGATACATCGTAAGGGGGATGACACCATGGGGTATCGCACCAGGTGACACGAACCCTAGTGACGCGATTGCATATTTAAATGACAATAAAGTGATTCGAAACATGCTCATTAAAAAAAAATAATTCAGCTTTTAAAAATATTATTTATCATTTTTTTTGGAGCGTGTGTTGTGGCAGTGGTCGTCGCAAAGCTTTGTGACGTCATATTGGCAACAAAAAGGGGGGGGGGTCCAAGTTTTTGTAACGACGTGTGACGAGGGGGTTGTGAAAATCGGCCAAAATCGCGTGACGTCATTTAAGGACATCCCCTTAATATCCCGTCCACGTTTAGCATCACCTCTACTCTACTCACAGGTTTATATTCTTATAAAGCTCCTCAGTGTGGTTAACCCACGCCCCCCTCTCTCTCTCTTCCATGCTCGTACTAGGCGCTGAACCAAAAATATCATGACGAACTGACATAGAACAGACTTAAAATAAAAGAACACATTTCAAATAAGAAACGGTGTGTGTAGAGAGGGGGAGGGGGATGTATTGATTCTATCCAAAGGCTATTCACCCTTAACTCTTTATTTACTTAATTTCTTTATTTTAATAATTTATTTATTTTTGTTGTTGCTAGAAATAAATAAGTTTAAATTTGGATTTTATAATATACTTGCACAAATTTAAAAAAAAATATGACTGCAGACTTATTCCCATTTCTAAAAGATCAAAATAGAATTATTATTTTTTTTAAATGTATTTCTTCTGTTTTTTTTTGCCAAGTTTTTGCGGTAAAAATCTGTCATATTCAAAAACATTTTCAAGTATTTTTGCATCATTCTCCACAGCCAGTTGTGCATAAAGCGTCGTCCACAATGGCCTTGAACTTAGAGTTGAACTTGTAGTAAATAAAAAAGTTGACCGAGCAGTTGAACAGCTCAAATACATTGACGATCGTGTAAGTTAAGAAGTAGACATTTCTGTTGTACCCGAACAAGTCAACTCCAGGCACGACACGGCCAACGATCGATGCTACCATCTGGGGTGTGTTGCACACGATAAACACGGCAGTTATTACGATGACCTGCCGGATTATTTTCTTCTCCTTCAGTTCACTTTTAGATGTTCCAGGGGCGGCGTCTTCCCGTTGACGGTGAACGCCCTCTCCCTGGTTTGTCCCGCCTGATATTTGATCATCGCTCTGGATTAGGCCGGTGTGTGATGATGTCAGACGGAATGCCGAAGCTGATCGCATTCCCATGACGATGGCCAGGAGAGAAAGTATGGCGAAGAATTCACCAGCAAACGTCAAGACGAATTTCTTTAAGATATCCACAGCGGCTACTATCTCGTCTCTTCCGGGGCTAAAAATTAACCTGACCTGCGTTGCATTGGTTTGAGAATCCACCACGGGCTGTAGAAGTGACGTGGCAAACACTGGGACGTAGCACACCGCGCCGGAAAAATAGATGATGAGGATTCCGGCGATGACGCGTCCCTTGGTGAAGAGATGCCGGAAGTGAAATGGAAGCAGGACGCAGCATCCACGCTGTACAGCAATGTAGGTTGTCACGACGGTGGAGATGTCATAGAACATTCGGTAGTACCAGGTGGCCGCGCTGCTCAGCTCCTGAAAGTTGAGGAAATGGTTTAGAAACATCCGGTGGACGTAGGCGGTACCCAGCACGAAGAGGAAGACCGTGAGGCAACATACGTCGGAGAAGGCAAGCGCAAAGAAACAAATGTTGACCGAGTTGGTGAGTCCCAGGCGGAAGAACACAGCAAGATTCAACGTGTTAGTCACCGCACCGAGAATAGTGAACGCCGGAAGGACAGAGAATATTGCTGACTCCCAAACGAGGTCAACAGCCTCATCGCTGATTGGTCCTTTCATAGGTGGGTGAAAGAGCGGTGACTCACTAGAAATTTTCGAGTCCATTTTGAATTTTGGAGATAGAGTTGTTATGTAGTAAAACAAGATCAAAAATAAACTTCAATTACAATATATGAATATGCTTCGTTTCAGATGGTACAAAGTACAAAGGCAATAATATAAATATTATCGAAATTTCGTATAGATGTAATGTAAGTACATGTATATAATACTTAAAATACTCTTGAAGGTTGCTCTTAAACTTAAACTGATATGTGACCAAGTAGTGCAGATGGATCAGGGTTATTCTTTAACTTAAAATCAAGTAGGTCAGATGGACCAGGGTTACTCTTTAACTTAAAAACAAATAGGTCAGATGGACCGGAGTTGCTCCTGCTTCGTTCTTGAAGTTCTTGCAAACATTCAGCAAGTCAATGAGTTTCTTTTGGATGTGCTTATTACAGGTGAAAATAAAGGCATTCCCTTATACATACTTAGACACTGAAGCGTACATGCCAATTTACTATCTTTTTTTATAAAACTATGTTACCAATTAATTTAGCACCCTGTGACTTTATTTGTTTGGATAGCTTTTTAAAAAGTCATTAAATTTCTCTAAGTTTAATTTCTTTAATTTTTTTTTGTTACATCAAGGGAATTCAATAAGGCGGATAATTGTCTTGAATTGAAAAAAATTGTGCACCTTCAAAGCTAATAGTTTGAAATAATTTTCTGACTATGCTCATTTAAGTTGGTTGTTAACCATAATTTTAGTAGATTATTGCATTGATTTTTTTATGAATTTTAAAGAAATTCACTCTTCAATTTTTTTCATCACCGAATCAGATTTTTTAAATTGTACGTCATTTTATAATACAATCGTTTAGTGAGGAAACACATAGAGATAATTTAGATAATAGCAGAGGATCAATTGAAGGCGCCAGGCCGTCAGTGATGGTTTTTCTCGGATGAGTCTTGAAGTTTGAGTGAGTTTAATGAGTTAAAAACGCTTTGATTATCGGGATGTTTGTGGGCTGGTTTGCGGTGCAGTCTGAAGATTACAACGTAATAAGATTTCAGACAGTCCGTACAAACAGGTGAGACAATGAGTACCAGTCGTGTAATGGTGAGACAAGTAGTACCAGCCGTGTAAAGGTGAGACAAGTAGTACCAGCCGTGTAAAGGTGAGACAAGTAGTACCAGTCGTGTAAAGGTGAGACAAGTAGTACCAGTCGTGTAAAGGTGAGACAAGTAGTACCAGCCGTGTAAAGGTGAGACAAGTAGTACCAGTCGTGTAAAGGTGGGACAAGTAGTACCAGTCGTGTAAAGGTGAGACAAGTAGTACCAGCCATGTAAAGGTGAGATTATGAGTACTCGCCTTTGGAAAGTGAGACGAAGAAAAGCAAAACTGGATTTCAAATGCCATTAATTTTGATATTTTGTGCTGGATTTATCAAAGTACTCTGTCAATGTGTGTAGAAACTGAAAATTGAAATTTTGGTCTTATTTTTCAAATAAAAGTATTAGGTTATCTTATCTTATCGTATCTTATCTTATCTTATCTTATCTATACATAGGGTTGCCAGATGTCCGGTTAAAAACCGGACTGTCCGGTATTATCGTTATTTGTCCAGTTAAAAAATTGAAGCAATACCGGACATGCATGTGTCCGGTATTTTCAATTTCCTTAGTATTTTATTTATTTCAATACACTAGTAGGCTTTTTTAAGCAATCTTAAAATATTCTGATTATATAATCGACCGTTTGACCTAATTACGTTACGCATCGAAATTTGCAATTCTAATTGTAATAAAAAAACACACCCAAGAGTTATTTTGTAACCAAAAATAACGCGATTTGAGATTTGCGATTGAGGAGAATGATCAAATCCATACTTTCTTTGATAAAATAAATACAATAATTGGTTTTATTGTGATTTTGGGTAAGAATGACTTAATATTTTCTTAAATTTAATTAAATATTCAAACCAGTGATTTTTGTATACATTTAAATTGCTTTATTATTAGCAAAGCCGGTTGGTGCGTCGATTTCTGTGGTTATTTACATTTTACTCCTTGATACGGCTTTCTCGTGACTAGTCGGCTTGTCGGTGATCCCGATACGTAAGGTAACCAGACGTCCCGATTTCAGACTTCATGTCCCGCTAAAGCAAGGGTCGGGAAACTTTTTGTCTGAGAGAGCCATAAACACAACATATTTTGAAAAGTAATTCCGTGAGAGCCATACATTATGTTTAAAACTAAAAATTCAAGTAAATAAGAGCATTTTGTGTAATTTCAACACTTAACTTACAATAATTATGTCGCTGAATTCCTTTAAATAACATTATTATGCTGTTTTTAATTTTTTTTCCAATTAATATGTAAATCAAATGAGTCCGAATAAACGTTTTTTTTATTAAAAAAAAATATTTTTAATAAAAATATTCATTTATTTTATTTTATAAACGAACATTTGTCTGAGAGCCAGATGCAGCCATTAATAGAGCCACATCTGGCTCGCGAGCCATGGTTTCCCGACCCCTGCGCTAAAGTGACCAGACGTCCCGATTTTTGCTCCAAAACCTGTCCGTGGGGCCCCGTCTCGCTCCCCCCCTCCCCACGGAAAATCTGGTCACCTTAGAAAAAAAAACGACACTAGTGTCCGGTATTTTTGAGACAGCCATCGGGCAACCCTATCTATACAGACGCTCCTTCTATGCAGAAGATAATTGCGTCCACATACCATGGCAAGTGATGCAGCGTTCACAGGCCACGGCTTTGTGGGTTCCACGCATTACCCAGCCGCCAAACTAGTGTTAGGTACCCATTCGGAGCTGGGTGACTCAGGGACGCCCTAGGCCCTGGGAACAAATCCTTGCCTTCACATGGATTCGAACCCGTTACCATCGGTACGCCAGTCGAGCGCGCTGCCACTCGACCACTATGAAATTCTAGATTATAATTACAAATGTACAAAGCCCTCTCTCTACATCAGTGGTTCCCAAACGTTTTGACACATGGACCTCTTTTATAGTCAAAACTTGCCCACGAATCCCCGAGTGAAAAAACGACTTAAATGCATAGTACAAAACTACAAATCCAAAAAGGCAACATTTTGATAAAGAAGTACTTATTGAAATTTTTGTGTAAAATAAAATTAAAAACAATTGGTAACTTGGATAAACGAGATTACATTTTAGGAGTGTATTTAAGTCAGACTCAATGTTTGTGAGTTGCAACTGCAAATCCCCACTATTCATTCTTTAAACTGTGCTAACAAACCACTGTTAATAATTATTAACCTTTTCAATGGATTGCTGCTGTGAAGCCCTTTAGAAAATATTATTGGATGATATGATACAATTTAGATAGATATAACTATTATAACTCCCCGATACATCGAAAACTACCCAAATTTTGCAACCCTCGTTTATTCATGTTAAAATTAATTTAATTACAGAAGAAATTCGGTATTTCTTTAGAATCAAATTTGACCTCAGATGGTATTTAAGTAGTAAAAAAACCCACTTTTTTATTTATTATTTATTTTTATTTCCATAATATTAAAAATTGATCACAATTTTATTATTTTATATTAAACCTTGCACGGACCCCTGGCATGGTTCAGGGACCCCTAAATCAATTTCAATATTCCAATGACCCCCTGAATTGTACCTTGGACTCCTGTGGGTCCGTAGGGACCACTTTGGGAACAACTGCTCTAGATAAAGAAATCGCCCCTGCGCTTCATCCTGACTTCGGGAAGATAAATTTTAGGGCTAGTACTGATTAAAAAAAAATTGTTCGATTAATCTGGAAAAAGTTAATCGATTAATTTCGATTAATTATAACGCATAAATAGATCCCGTTAAGTCAAGAAAGCGGTTAAGTCGCGGTAATTCCATAGCTCACAAATTTTGTGACGTAACGCAACAAATTCGTTCTTCACATGAAAATATGCATGGCACAGTGCAGTTCGATGGGGCTACGTCAGAAGCCTTTCCAGTCAGCAGCGGAGTTAAACAGGGTTGTGTACTCGCACCAACACTGTTCGCAATATTCTTCTCCGCACTGCTTCGATACGCATTCAAGGATAGCAGTGATGGAATCTGGTTACACACCAGAGCTGTTGGATGACTTTTCAAAACTGCCCACATCCGAGCCAAAGCCAAAACAACATATGTCCTAATTCGTGAGATACTCTTTGCGGATGATGCGGCACTGACAGCGCACACGGAAACTGGTTTGCAACAACCCGTGTCAAGCTTCTCCAACGCCTGCAAAGAATTTGGTCTGCAAATCAGCTTGAAAAAGACAAACATCATGGCTCAAGACACACGTTCTCCTCCTACCATCAATATCGAAAATGAAAACTTGGAGGTTGTGGACAGCTTCGCCTACTTTGGGTCCAAGGTCTCCAATACACTGTACATCGAGGACGAAATAAACAGTAGAATTGGCAAGGCAGCTGCCACAATATCTAAACTAAATAAACGGGTCTGGCAAAACCAAGCTAACGGAGAAAACCAAACTGTGTGTCTATCGGGCCTGCGTCATCAGTACGCTGCTATACGAGAATGAGACATAGACCACTTATACATCCCACGAGCGCAAGCTTAACAGCTTCCGCTTGAGGTGCCTACGTCGCTTCCTTGGCATTAAAAGGCAGGACAAAGTGCCAAGTAGTGATGTCCTGACGCGTGCCAAAACCCAAAGCATGTTCTCAATCCTGAGTGAAAGACGCCTGGGATGGTTAGAACATGTTAAAAGAATGAGCCCTGGCCGCATCCCCAAAGATCTCCTATATGGAGAACTGGCATCGGGAAAGAGGAAGACAGGTCACCCATTTCTGCGATTTAAAGATATCTGCCAAAGAGACATGAAAGCAGCCAGAATACGCACAAGCGTCTGGGAGTGTAAGGCAGAAGATCGACTTACGTGGCTCACATTTGTCAAAGAGGGTGTCATGGTAGCCGAGGAGCAAAGGATGGAGGAGGCTACGTGCAGAAGAGCTAGGAGAAAGGCCAAAACATTTGGAAGCACAGAACTCGTATGAAAAAGCTCTGGTAAAGACTGTCACTCAAGGATAGGACTGCACAGCCACACGAGGAAATGCAACCCAACCCAACGGTGATGCACCATCGTCTTGCGAGACGGAAGGATGCCGATGATGATGAATTTCCGCATCCCTAATTATTTTACACTGTCCAAGACAGTTACACGTCATAGGACAGGGAATTATTCCGGTTCAATGCAAATAAATTATCTCTATAACAAATGTTTAAAAATCAAAGAATAAATGCATGTTAGAAACCGCAAAACCGGTTCCTTGCGTCCTTGTATAATTTTAATTTATAAGCATTTTAATTTTAGAGTAACAATAAAGTTGCATTTCCCCAGAAGGTCTAAGCGTGATTAATTCATTCTACTCAAAAGATTGTTTCCCCACAACAATGAACACATCGGCTCCTTGGGTATTATTAAATCCCTTATATTAACTTCACCGCCGTCTCTGTCTCTCTGTCTTGGGCACCGCGGAAAAACAGTAGTAAAAAATGACCCACTTCCCGTCATGCAAATGAGCTGAAATTTGGCACACGGACTCGTGTCACCTAACAATGCATCGTATCAAAATTTCAGATCGATCGATCTTACAGTTATTAAATTAATGCATTTTTAGTTTATCTATATAAACTATATGTAGCGGTCGCTATTGTTTACATTTTACGGGTCACTTGACTTCACCTCAGCCTTCGGTGAACACATCTCGTGTTTTAACCAGGTAAACCACCTGGAGTTGACTTAACGCGTTGACGCCACCCGTCCATGTCCACACCACGTCCCCCCTTCCCCCAGTTTCAAAGCCAGGGGAGATAATTTCGGTTTCAGTCTGTAAATGTTTGTCGCGTTTGCACATAATCAATACTTTTAGTTATGTCTCATATATAAGGGATTTATAGTCAAAAACTTTGTTTTTACGGGGTTGTTTTATTTAGAACAATTTTTTTATCAACAATTGGATTACCACCAGTATCTTTAATCTACGTAGAAAGCTGCTCCTAGCATTTAATCTAGATTCAATTATTTTCAATGAATTAATGGCTGTACTATGTAATTAACGTTTGATTTAATTCATTAATATTTTAAAATGCCAAATAAAAAAGTATATTTTTTTTCAAATTTTAAAATAAATCTTTAAAAAAATATATTAGAATTAAAAAACCAAAGACGTTATATTTATGTTAAACGAGCAACAAAGCCCGTCCAAGGACGTTCAACGAGCAACAAAGCCCGTCCAAGGACGTTCAACGACCAACAAAGCCCGTCCAAGGACGTTCAACGAGCAACAAAGCCCGTCCAAGGACGTTCAACGAGCAACAAAGCCCGTCCAAGGACGTTCAACGAGCAACAAAGCCCGTCCAAGGACGTTCAACGAGCAACAAAGCCCGTCCAAGGACGTTCTGCCACCATTCGGTGGCATGTTGTAACTCCCCTCCAACAGCCGTCTCGACCGGCATTACATGTGCATCGCGTCAAAAATACTATTCATTATAGTTAAAATAAATAACTCGTAAAAACAGAGCTTTTTGCTATAAATCCCAACGCGCATAACTCAAAGTAAAGTCTTGGAAGAAATAGTGCACCAAAAATAACTCGTTTTGAACGTCCGCGTAAATGGCGTAAACGTGTTCAATATTGGCTGTAGGAGTCACATGTGTTTGAGGAACCAATCGCCATAGATGACCGGACAGAAAGGACAGAAACTTGCCTTTTATTATATAGGATATAATGATTACAAAAGATTTCTTTTTTGCTTACGAATTTACAAATCAATAAATTGTTATTTAAAGTCAATATGGTCTTAAAACTTTATGATGGTACGTACCATTTTCAAAAATATTTAAAAAAAAACAACGTTTGTCAGAAATAATTTAGTTCAAATACAAACAAAATTAAATTTCGAGCTTTAATAATGCACAGAACAAAGATGCAAAAGTTCTGGCAAATGCATTTATTAGTAAATATAAACAAATAAAGAAACATATTTAAAATAAATCTATTTACTGAAATAAATGTTCTCGCGCCATCTGACTATCAGTCTATGGCGGAAAAACGGCCACGGCTGGACATTTGTACATTTGTATATAATATAATGTTGTGCAGTGTTTTTTTTTGTGTAAAAAAATAGGTGCCGGTACTCAGTGATGGAGTGCCTAACTTTTAACTACCAGTTCGCACCTCGATACAAGCTAAATCACAACTGCAAAGATACAAAGATACTAAATGTCTAAAACAATTTTATTTTATAATTAACCAATAATAATAAACGTTAAAATACAAGAAAAGTAATAATTTTCCCCCCACATTGAAAAAGGCGCCGGTACGCCGTATCGGTGCGTACCGTCACAAAAAAGCACTGATGTTGTGCATGTAACTATGTTTAGGAAGATTGAGAGTGCAATGTATTTTCTCATGTTGTTGGAAAAGTCTGTAAAGCGTGGTCAGCTCAGCTCTATATAAGTGCTATAAATTAATAAACACATTTTGTTATTGACGTATTGTTTTTATCTCTTCAATTTATATACAAATAAAAGATTTAATGCAGTTAAATTTTGAGAAATGACAAATTCAAATTTATAAAAGTAAGATCGAATGACAAAACAAAAGGTGACATCACTGCGTCACGACCTATGATTTTTTAGATATCCATCGGACTTAAATTATCTCAGGCCCTTAAAGTGTTAGAAAAATCTCCATGTGAAAGTTACGGCTTCTTTGCTTGATATCTCAATAACAGCGAATTAATCCATAAGTCAGTTGCAAGCATAAGTATAAATATATGTCTATTTATTTTAAAAGCAAATTATATATATAACATTGCCTTGCATCTTGTCCACAAACTTACTCTTCAAAAACTTCGCAACCAGTAGATCTACCCATTCCTTTATTATTCGTTTTTTCCTTGGTGTAAAGATTCATCACCACCTGACGAATGCTGACGATCTCCAATCTGATCCACGCTACACGAAAGCAATAAAAATACACTAAAATCAGTTCTTTCCTAATTCTGTAATGTTTGGTTTAGAAAACCTTCTGGTACGTTGTCAAAATCAAAGATGGCGTTTCCCACAGTTCCGGTAACAGCAACAAGACAAGGCACGGTAAGTATGTTCAAAACAAGACCAGTCGTCGCCTGCCGAATAGAGAGAAAGGAAGTCATCAGAAGGGTTTTGTTTTTGTTTATTAAAAAAGGATAGTAGTTTTATGAGTTTGAAAATGTTAAAATAAATAATAAGACATGAGATTGTAAGACTAAGAGGCCGTCCATAAATGATGTCACGCAATTTTGGCCGATTTTCACCCCCTACCTCCCTCGTCACACGTCGTCACAAAAACTTAGACGCCCCCTTCCAATATGAACTCACAAAGCTTTGCTCCTCCACCCCACCTCCCCCACAAAAGCCGTATTTTCTATTTGAAAATGAGCATGTTTCAAATAACTTTTTTTGGTCATAAAGTTAAAATATTTATTTAGTGCAGGGATGTCCGAAGTCCGGCCCGCGGGGCAAACACGGCCAGCGCTTAAATTTAAAATGGCTCGCGGCCTCATCTTAAATAACTAATTACGGACGTATTATTTCTGTAACGACATTATATTTGTTTTAAAAAATCGAATTTTGTACTGTTTTGGGTTACCTCAAAGGATGGCAAAAATTATGACATTTTCTTCTTACCAATTACTAGACTTTCAGTCTAATAGAACAAACAACTATAAAAAAATTTATTTGCTTCTTTTTGTTCTGCTGTCAATGACGTTAAATTACCGATTACACGATCTTTGTATTATTACAAAAGTGTTCCCCCCTCCCCTAGATGCGTGACGTCATTTATGGACGGCCCCCTAATTGGATACCACACGTCTCATTAACTACAGACATATAAATGCATTGAATTGAATCTAGTTTAACTTAGTTCCTCATCACGCCGAATGCAATCACCGAAAAGAATGTGAACATTCTCAGTGATCAGAATACCGGCGAGTGTTAACACATTTAATCACCATCACTATCTGCTTTCTGGTGTATCTTCATCTTTTAATCGCAGTCATCAATGTACATACACAATCCGATTGCTTTGCCTGATACATAATAAAGTAGAATTCATATTGAAGCTCTAAATGGAGCTCACTATATACAACGTTGACAAATAAATCTTCCCCAAACATGTCTTCAAACATGAACAAAGACAATCGTAACGTCTACAGAAGTAGAATCAGAGGCGTCACTAGGGTTGGTGTCACCCGGGGCGGTAGCTCATGGTGTCACCCCTTCATGACTGAAGGGACCGTCCATAAATGACGTCACGCGAGGTTGCCGATTTTTACCCCACCCTCCCCCAGCGTCATACTTTGTCACAAAAACTTAGACCCCACCCCTTTTTTTACGATATGACGTCATAAAGCTTTGACCCCCCCCCCAAGACGTATTTTCTCAATAAAAATTAGCATGTTGCAAATTATTTTTAAATCCTTTATATTAACGCATGGTGTCTGGTGGCTTGCTTGCACCCTTGCGCCCTTGCTTGTCGCCAAAACTTTGGACCAATTTTTAACCCATTTTCTCGTAAGCGAGCGAGCTGAAATTTTGCAGGCTGTTTCGTACCGATGATAAAAACAATGTATCAAAATTTCAGATCGATCACATGTACCGTAATTAAATTATTGATTTTTTAGATTATTTTATTTATTCATATGTATCATGTTAATTTTTTAGATAGAGTGTAAGGGTGCGCATTATATTGAACAACCTTTCTGTCGCGCATTGATCATGTCGGTTGATCATTTCTAAGACCGTAAAACGTCATAGCTCAAAGAGTAATGTTCTATCTTTAGATTACATTTTAGCGGAACAATGTTTTACAGCGTAAATGAAGTCGAATCACTATGTTCTTAAAATTGTTAGCATAATAAAATTACGAAACTGTTTTTCCATTTTCAAGTCCAATTTTCCGTCTAAAATTAACTAAGAATTAACAAATAGCTGACAAAATACATCCTTCTCCATATACCTACATGTACACATTGACTCGTATCTTTTATTAAATTTTTATGAAATCTGTCCTTAAAAAGATAAATATAGCCCCAATATTTCTATTAATAGCTCTCCGCCATATTATGACAAGGCCTATAGGTGCGTATTTTATTGACAACACTTTTTATAAACATATTCCTCATCGGTGCGCATTATATTAAACATGTTTTACAACACAACTACAAATTTGTATTTTTGGATGGTCTTTTAGTTATGTCTCGTACATAAAGGATTTATAGTCAAAAACTTGGTTTTTTACGTTTTTTATTTTATTTTTCATTTAAAAATGTATTTAGGGTAAGTCTGCACTGTAATATCGTAACACGCGTGAAGTCATTGAAAACGTAATTAAATAAATGGTAAACAATCAAATATTTAAGTGGAACTTTTATTTAAAGTTGCGCGTTTTTGATGTGATGTCACATTTCTCAAACACCCCCCTCCTTGTACCACATCGTCACAGATGCGTGACACTCCCCCTACGGCGGATTAAAAGGGGGGTGCTGAACGGGCTAAAGCCCCCAATAATTTAAGGACCCCAAACTTATTATGAATTATAGTGTATAATAAAGATGCAGGCTATTATGTTTGTACGAATCCCTGAAAATGCCTTGGACAGTCATACGGCAATGCTGCAAATGAGTAGGAAGTATAACGGAAACCAGGCTACTCTTCGTGAGAATTTCATTGTAGCTCATTATATGCCGTGCACAGCTCATTCTTTAATTTGTTTGGGAAAAGAGCAGCATGTTGTCCTGCTGCGGTCAGATTTTTTTGTCTTCTGCAAAATCTTTATACCCGGCTTGTTGCATCTACTCATCGTTGACAGGTACTTCAAAAACATATGAAATTGATACATGCTAACAAAGCCTTGTCTGACACAAGATGGTCAGCCTGACATGATGCTGTAAGGACTATTAATAACTCATACCATGAGAATATCGCAGCACTGTAAGAATTAGCAACAAATGAAAATCAGCCACGTTGACTTTCGACTTGAAGAAGAAGGATTTCTAAAGGAAATTGAACAACTGGAAGTCGATATTTAACTTGAAATTTGGGAAACAATTTTAGAAAGGAAGTATCTCATTAAGTTTGTTAAAAGATAGCATTCTTAATTTGATTCCTATGAAGACAAAGGAAAGGAAAAGTCTGTGGTAAAAACAGTGTAAACAATCTTCAATACTATCAAACAAAAAAGAAAGGTCAGTTTGATAAAGGGACATCAACAAAACAGTACTCTCCTCCAGACAAAAATTCAAGATTGAGGTATTTCTGGTCATCATTGACAAACTTTCTTAAGCCCTACAACATCGGTTAGGCGCATATAAAGACATACATGAGAAATTTGGCTTTCTTACATACTTAACTGAGCTCAGCAATTTCGCCACCCGATGGGCAGCAGCCAAGTTAATGGAAGAACATTCAAGTGATATCGAAGACTGCTTACCTTCAGAATTAGTCCAATTTTCAGAACTCTTAAAATAGTTATTGTCCAGCCCTAGGCTCAGGGTAAGGAAAAGGAAGTAGCACAAAGCGAAACTCAAAAAACGTGCACAGAGCTAAAATTTTGCTGATTTTGAATGAGCTATATTTCACACAGTCCTTTACAAATGTACACATCGCACTTCACATCTATCTTTCAATGATGACATCAAACTGCAGCTGAGAGCGATCCTTTTCAAAGTTGAAAAGAATATATAATGAGTTTGAATTTGCATGGGGAAAAAAAGACTGAATATGCTCTCTCTTCTCCAATGAACATTGAAAACGAACTTGTAAGCTTACTCAGCTTTATTGACTTGATTGAAAACTTCGCCATTTGAAAAATTCGCAAACGAAAGTTGTAGGTTGAAATAATAATCATACATATTTTTCAATAATTTTTGTTATTTCAATTAGAGAAAACAATTCGTTACCTCATGAAAAAAATATTTAAAAAATATTTTAAAATACGGAATAACGCAAATATTATTCTTTATGGGGGCGCGTTCGTAACCACGAAACAGCGTAAGTCGGGATGGGACCGTCGTAACCGGAGGACTACCTGTATATAAACATGCATATCTATGCTTTCACGCCTTTAATAAATATATATATATAACAAAATATTAACTCAAAGACATTGAAATCATAATTTTCCTCAAGAAAAACATCAACAAAGAAAACTCATCTTTTGGTGTTTTTTTTTGTTTTTTTTTGTGGGGATAAAAATCGTATCCCCCAACCCACTGTGGTGGAGGGAGTCGTGAGGTGGGATTCGTCCATGCTGTCGGGGTGTCCAAGCCCAAATGGCTTTTAAAAAATAACATACTGCCTCTTTCATTCCAGCCGTTTTTTAAAGATCTCTCTGCTGCGAATCTTTCTTTTCTTTTTTCCAAATTTGTTTTAATGTTGTTTGTGTTTGGGACTGTTTTATTATTGCAAGTTAACTGATATTTTTTTTAATAAGAGTTTTCGCGTTTAACGTATTTCATTGTATTTCTTAATTTCTTTCTAGATTAAAAAATTTGTCATCTTTTTTTTTCTGACATAAAATAGTACACAGTAAAATTTTAGGCTCGGGTGTCACCCCCTGATGGGTGTCACCCGGGGCGGCCCGCCCTCCTCGCCCCCCCCTAGTGACGCCACTGAGTAGAATACATGGAACGCTCTTCACACGAGGACAAAGGCAACGATGCTAACATTTTCTAAAACAAATAAAGACGAGACTTTACTAAAATAATCGACCATAGAGAAAAATCGGATGCAAATTATGTCAAGAGGCATACACAAATAAAATATGTCTACTATATCTATAACATAAAGACAAGCCCCTAACCATATCTAGAATGTAGACACAGACAAGACCAGTGGCGTAACAACGGCTTGGCATTGGGACAGTTGCTAAGGGCGCCGGCCAGCGCCAGTTCAAAAGGGCGCAGCTAAATCTCTCATTTTAAATTTTTTATTTAAATAAAGGGCGCCAAAAATAAATTAGCCAAGGGCGTCAAAAACCCAGTTACGCCTCTGGACAAAACACTTACCATGTCTAGGATCTTCACTCTACCGAAGGCGAAGACGATGGCGTTGGGGGGCGTGGCTATGGGCAACATGAAGGCGAACGAGCAGGCGATGGCTGTAGGTAGGACATAGAACAAGGGGTGGACTCCTGTGATCAACGCCTGGAGAATACACACAAGGATGACTGTATGATTGTAGTTAGTATACGAATGTGCGTTACTATTTTTATGTAAATCGACGTGAGCCCAGTTGCATGCTTGGGTACTGGCACCATACTGCGCTATATAAAATACTAGCAGACCAGTCGTGCGTTGCAACGATCTCAGTAAAAATGAATAAATTTAAAGAAACCAATGAGTGGTATGTTTAAAAACAATAATGCTAGAAACCTTCGCGGAAGTGTGAAAAAAACTTCAAAGTTTAATAGCAAACGGATAAATAAATTAATAATTAAATAGCGTACAAAAGAAGAAACGATATTAAGGGACCCGGCCCTCAAAATTAGTGATAATAATGTTTTTTTTAAATTGCCATTGTACTCAAGCTATATTCCTAAATATCGTGTAAAATTGAATAGGGAATAAATTATTAAAGTTCAGTAAAAAGACATTTGGGGACCCCAGCTCCCAGGGAATGGACATTAAGAGTTCACTACCCTATATTACTATATTAATATAGGCTATTAAGTTTTTATATAATAAGTTTGGTCAAAATCCAGTTATTTTCTCATTATTTAACGCTTAAACTACTTTTAATTTAGCTAATATAGGGGGGAAATGACATTAAGGGGCTCCCAGCCCATTCGGTGCAAGAGGTCAATTTAAAAAAACCTGTTCATTTTAATTCAGTTTTATTGTTAATATATTTCTCAAGATCTTTAAAAAAGTAAATAGGAAACATATCTTAAACATATACGAAAAAAAGAAATTTGGGGCCCCCGGCCCGGAAGATATTGACATTAGAAGTTCAGTGCCCCATTAGTATATTAATATGGGCCACCAAGTTTTTGTGTGCAAATTTTGGTGAAGATCTATTCATTTACCAAGTAGCTAATGCAGAAACGAATTTTTATAAATCTCATATTAGCAAAAAACGACATTAAGGACCACAAGGCCCATTCAGGGCAAGATATAAAGTTCAAAACACCTGTTCATTTCAATATGGATGATAATGGATACATTTACCATTATTTGTCAAGTTTTTTAATAATTGAATTGGGGAATAAAATCTTAAAAGTTTAAGTAAAAAGGTATTTTGGGCCCCCTAGCCCCGAAGGAGTGGCCATAAGGAGTCAAGTGCCCTATAGTATTTTAATATGGGCTACCAAGTTTTTGTATACAAAGTTTTGTCAAGACCTATTCATTTACTCAGTAGCTAACGCTTAAACTAATTTTTATATTGGTCGTATAAGCAAAACATGAAATTATGGACCCCTGGCACCCCATTAGTGTTAAATTTTGAAACAAAGTAGCCAGTTACCATCCCGGGAGCATACTGAATGGTCTAGTCAGCTATAAAGGACATGCAGACTCACACTCACACATAGTTTGATTTTTATATATATAGATATAGTAAAATAAAACGACATAAAGGGGGCCCGGGTCTATTCGGTGCAAATGTCAATTTCAAAAACTTTTTCATTTTAATTCAGTTTCATCAGGGATATATTTATCAAGATCGTTAAAAAGTGAATGGCAAAAATTACTTAAACATATATGAAAAAAGATATTTGGGGCCCCGGCCCCAAAGAAATCGACATAAAAAGTTCAGAAAGCCTTAAGTATTTTAATATGGGCTACCAAGTTTTTGTATACAAAGTTTGGTTAAGATCCAAACATTTACTCAGTAGCTAACGCATAAAATAAACTAAAGCTCGTATTATAGAAAACGGCATTAATGGCCCCAGGGCCCAATTATTGCAAAAATAAAGTGCGAAACATATGTTCATTTGAATAAATTTCAAAATACATACATTTATTTATATTTCTCAATATTGTTTAAAATTGAATGGACGATAAAATATTAAACATTTACCAAAAAAGACATTTTGGGCCCCCAGCCGCGTGGGAATGAAAATTAGGAGTTCAGTGCCCTATCGTAATAAAATATAGACCCTAGAGTTTTTATATACTAAAATGGGTCAACATACATTAATTTTCTCAGTATTATACGCTAATACTAATTTTATACAGCTAATATAAGAAAAAAAACGGCTTTTAGGGGCCCCTGGGCCCTTTTGTTGAAAGATGTTAATTTCAAAAACCTGTTCATTTTAAAACAGTTTCCTCAAATATATATTCCTCAAAATCGTGAAAAATTGAATGTAGAAAAATATCTTAAACATATACGAAGAAAATACATTAAGCGCCATATAAGCAACAAATGACATTATGGGCCCCCGGTGCCCCATGAGTGTTAAATTTAGAAAAAAGGTGCCAGTTACCATCCCAGGTATGTACTTAACAGTCTCCGAAAATTTCATGACGATCGGATGAATGGTTTAGTCAGCTATAAAGGACATGCACACACACACAGACATTAGACATATTTTGATTTTTATATATATAATAGAAAAATACCCGCACTTTGTAGCGAGAGTGTGCTGACCCTTTATCCAAGTACTAGTTGCTGGTTATTACAATTTTTATTTGCCAAGTTAAATTTCAGATTCATCTATTTAGTTAAAATCCTATGAGAAACAGAGATATGCCATTTTACCGCCTGAGTTGTTTTCATTTGATGTAGTGCCTTTTAACATAACCTTACTATTTAAAAGATATGATTTATTAAATAATGATTCTTGCCGACCACTTGTACAAAATTAACATAACTTATAGGTTTTCCGAGAGAGCTCTACCACCCTCGTCACTCAAAAATTTTAATATATAATTACGAAACTGCATCGTAGCACAATTGTAAGTTATATAATATTTGTAACAACGTCTATGAGATAAAGAACATGTGGCATTATCCCTTTAAAAGTCAAAAGCTAAGTGACTCATAGCGCAAATAAACAAAATTATAAATGTACTTTCTAAAATACTTTTTAAAAAAAACGGTCGTATTAAAATGATATAGAAAAATGTGCACCATATTTAGACAATATAGAAAGCTGGCCGCATAAAATAAAGTCTTGTTATAAAGTAAATGTACTGGACCAAAATAAATCCTCCTTTTGACGTATTCATAACTGTTGCAACAGGGAAATAATATTTAATATTTTTTATGTCTCTATATTTTACGATTTATATTTACGGTTTATAAGCAATGTGTATAATTTCAAAAAGGAATCTTTTTTTTGTTCCCTATTTCGGATAAGACATCATATTTTGTAAATTATATTCAATGCACACACACACACCACATTTTATATCTGAAAAATAAAATAAAATGAAGAAAAAAAAATTCAACCGATAAGCGCATTTTAAAAATGATTAAAAGACAATTTTAGAAATAGCCTATGCTATTCTGAATACAAAGGAATGAATATAAAAACATATTCAATTAGCAATTCATATTAATTAAGCGTTTTCATGATCACTTCATTAAATTTAGTCATGTTTTGTTAATACGTTCGGTAGCGAAAGTTTATAATGTATATAAAGCTTAAGTAAACTGTTTTAAAGTGTAAGTTTATTTGACAATGGCCATCACTTTCAACATAAAATAAACTCGCTACATCTATGGTTTTTAATTAAATGTCGAGTTATGAATTAAAATGTAAAAAATCCCAATTTTATTCATTGCATGTAAAATATTAATACAATGCATCGTGAAAATAATTGAAATAAAATAATTTAAACGCATATGTAATATATAAAGCACAGTTGATATTTTTATGTTTGTTTGTTTGTATCCATTAAAAAAGGCCACTGCTTTGTTGAATTTTTTTCCAAAAGATCTCTGCCACTGTCGTCACTAAAAAAAACTCTTATATATTTACGACACTGCATCGTAACACAATTTTAATTAATACAATATTTGCAACAGCGTCAATGAGATAAAGATAATAAAGATAAATAAAGAAATTAGGCTATATTCCTAATTTAAAAAAACAAAAACAAAACAAATCAATTTTAAGTTAAAAACGCATGTGAAACAATGACAATAATTGATTTTAAAAATGGCCTATGTTAATCCATCATCAAAGGAATGAACATAACATATTAAATTCGCAATACAAAATAATTAAGCGTTTTCAGGATCACTTTATTTAGTTTAATCTACTTATGTTAATAGGTCCGGTAGCCTCAGTTTAAATAGTATAAGTGTATAGGTTATGTAAAAGACAATAGCTTATGTAAAAGACAAACAAAATATAAATGTTATATTAATAGAACACAGCTAAATTTAAGATGCGTACACGAAAATGTGCACACAGTAAACAGGCGGTAAAAGATTTTAGAACGCGCACCGCTAAAAATGAAGCCTTGAAAAAAATACTGACACAATTATTACATAAATAGGTTTTTTATTAAATGTCGAGTTATGGAACAGAAAATAATTAAAATAAATTCGCAATTAAATTTAAACGTGTAAACAATTAAATCTAATGCATCGCGTGGCAGTTGTAATTAAATATGTTTACGTGTCTATCTAATATATAGAAAGTAACGGTAAAGAAAATGACAATTCTTTGTACTAAACAGCTCAAATTATGAAGCGTACACGAAAATGTGCGCACCGTAATTAGACATTATAATATTTTTTGAATGCGCACCGCTGAAAATAAAGTATTGGGGAAAAAAACCGTCACCAAAAGTAACTCGCTTTGAACTTGAACGGCATTTGAACGTCCGCGTAAATTTGTTCAATACAGAAATGAGGTTAAATTTTTTATTCTTTGTCTCTGCATTTTCTCATTATTTAATTTACGGCATTCTGGCAAAAGGGACAATTACAAAAACTAACTTAAAACCACCTTCAGGGTAAAAGGAACCGTCCTGCCAAATTTGTTCCCCGTCCGTCATTTGGTTTTTCCGTGGCTGTCTAACAGAAAGTCGAAAAGTGAAACATACAAACATACAAACATAAAAACATACAAACATACAAAGATACAAACACCAACTGAGCTTTATATATTAGATGAATAGATATAAGAAAAAAAAGACATTTAGGACCCCTGGGCCCATTTGGTGATAGATGTAAATTTCAAAAACCTTTTCATTTAATTAAGTTTCCTCATAGATATATTCCTCAAGATCGTGAAAAATTGAATGGGGGAAAATACATTAAACATATACGAAGAAAAATCATTGGGGGCCCCCGGCCCCGAAGAAATGGACATTTGAAGTTATGTGCCCTATAGTATTTTAATATGGGCTACCAAGTTTTTGTATTCAAATTTTGGTTTAGATCCACTCATTTACTCAGTAGCTAACGCATAAACGAATTTTTATATATCTTATATTATCAAAAAAAGATATTAAGGGCCCCGGGGCCCATTTAGTGCAAGATATAAAGTTCAAAACCCCTGTTCATTTCAATTTGTATAATAATGGATACATGTGTCATTATTTGTCAAGATTGTTAATGACTGAATGGTGAATAAAATCTTAAACGTTTAAGAAATGTGAATTTTTGGGCCCCAGCCCCAAAGGAATGACTACTTGCAGTTCAGTGCCCTATAGAATTTTAATATTGGCTATCAAGCTGTCATATACAAAGTTTGGTTAAGATCCAACAATTTACACAGTAGCTAGCGCTGAAACTAATTTGTATATAGCTCATATAAGCAAAAAATGACATTATGTGCCCCCGGTGCCCCATGAGTGTTAAATTTAGAAAACAAAGTTGCCAGTTACCATCCCAGGTAGGTACTTAACAGTCTCCAAAAATTTCATGACGATCGGATGAATGGTTTAGTCAGCTATAAAGGACATGCGCGCGCACACACACACACACACACACACACACACCCACACACACACACACACACACACACACACAGACACACACACACACACACACACACACACACACACACACACACACACACACACACACACACAGACACACACACACACACACACACACACACACACACACACACAGACATACTTTGATTTTTATATATATAGATATAAGCAAAAAAAGACATTAAGGGCCCCGGGGCCCAATCAGTGCAAGATATAAAGTTCAAACCCCCTGATCATTTCAATTTGTATAATAATGGATACATGTGTCATTATTTGTCAAGATTGTTAATGACTAAATGGTGAATAAAATCTTAAACGTTTAAGAAATGTGAATTTTTGGGCCCCCAGCCCCAAAGGAATGACTATTTGCAGTTCAGTGCCCTATAGTATTTTAATATTGGCTATCAAGTTGTCATATACAAAGTTTGGTTAAGATCCAACAATTTACCCAGTAGCTAGCGCTTAAACTAATTTTTATATAGCTCATATAAGCAAAAAATGACATTATGGGCCCCGGTGCCCCATGAGTGTTAAAATTAGAAAACAAAGTTGCCAGTTACCATCCCAGGTAGGTACTTAACAGTCTCCAAAAATTTCATGACGATCGGATGAATGGTTTAGTCAGCTATAAAGGACACACACACACACACACACACACACACACACACACACACACACACACACACACACACACACACACACACACACACACACACACACACACACACACACACACGCACGCACGCACGCACCCACGCACGCACGCACGCACGCACGCACGCAGAGACAGACAGACAGACAGACAGACAGAGACATACTTTGATTTTTATATATATATAGATCAAATTAGTATTATTATTGAGAATTATGAGAATTTCATAAATGGCGATGATATTTTTTCAAACTGTTTCTCCAGTACAGTTACTTTCTCCTGTACAGTTACTTTCTCCAGTACAGTTACTTTGTCCAGTACAGTTAGTGTACTCTGACACAAGTTATTATTGTTTGAAAGGTTTTAAAGTCAACTATTTGTACCAACCAGCTGTGAGACGATGGGCATCAGCAACTGGGCCACTGCGACGTTTGACGTCACTTCTGTAGCGGAAGTCGTGACGTAACAGATGATGACCAGGACGCCCCACCTGTTCCATCCCCTGAAAATCCTCAGCTGGTGGCCAATCCAGGCGGACAGGCCAGATTTCTAGTCAATTAGAAACATTTTAAAAGTTTAATGTTTTTACATGACAAAATGAGAGAATGGTAAACAAGACTTCATGAATATCACAACGAACTCTCATATTTAGGGAAATATGATAAAGTAGGATTATAATAATTGAAAAAACCAACAGCAATATTTAATAATTGTTTGATTTGTTTTACCACTGGGCTCTTTATGACACCAATACGATGTGTGCCTAGGCCAGGGGTAGCCAGACCTGTAGTAACTGTAACTGAGAGACATTTTTTTTAACATATAAAAAAAAATTGTTGAGAGCCGCGTTAAAGCACTACGGGTCATTAAACCTGGTTTGGAAAATTTCCAGTAATCATTGTAACATATCTTTCATAAATTGTACGCGAGCCGCAATATGATCACAAAAGAGCCGCATGCGGCTCGCGAGTCGCGGTTTGGCCACCATGGCTCCGGGCATTGAACGCCTTGTTGAATTGTTTTAAAAAGTTGGTCATATGTAAGTCATTCAAATTTCTGAAATGCCGCTAGAGATATAATTTTCTAAATCAATGAGTTGTGTCTCAGCGCCACCTGGTATCCTTCCCTGGTACTGGTACTCTTTATCTGGTAACTCTGCCCGGTATTTTAACAACAATTTTATACGAACGTCTAAGTCAGCCTAAGCCAGTCTAAGTCAGACTAGTCAGTCTTAGTCGGTCTAAGTCGGTTTAAGTAAGTCTAAGTCGGTCTTATTCAAAGTCAGTCAAAGTCAAAGTCAGTCTAAGTCAGTCTAAGTCAGTCTCAGTGTAATGTAATCACAAGTTAGGATTGTCCGGGTCTCACATCAAAACCGTTAGACAAAGCGTAGCCTCCTCCCAGAAGCAGGATCAGGTGCCAGGGCATCTTCTCACAGACAACCCGCCACTTCAACAACGGCTGAATGTTCGGGATTTTATCTGCAAAAGGGTGGGATTGGGGGGGGGGTGGCAAAATACCGTAAATATTCTGCTAAAACACAATATATGCACACACATTTAAATTGAACGACAAAATAAAAAGAAAAGGAAAGACAATTTATTGATTCAAAGATTATCTCGTCTTCTCTATTATTTCTTCTATACAGATTATTGCGTCCTACGCTTATCCATGGTTTTTGTCTAAGGTTTTGTTGGATTGTGTAATTACTACATTGTAACCTCATTGATATTGGGAATGCATGACAATTACACATATACTTTCACTCTTATTACTCTTAAGTATTTTTCATATTTTTTTGAATTAGTTGTTTTCCGAAAATTAAATATTTTGCATTTATTTGTTTCTTTTTCTTTGTTACTTTTATAGTTTTCTGGATGGTAAGACATACTTCAATTATTTCCCCATTTTATTAATTCATCTAAGTCTTTTTGTAAGATTTTGATACATTGATCTGATTTAATTGTTCTATAGATTATACAATCATCAGCAAGCAACCTAACTCTTGTTCCTGGTGAGATGTTGTTGTGTTTAAATAAATTAGGAAGAGTAGTGGGCCTCGGACAGTTCCTTGAGGAGCCTTTGAGTTAAACGTTGGTGGTGCTGATTTAGATGCACTAATTGTAACATCTTGATCTCTACCTAATAGAAAATATTACATCCAATCAAGTAAGATTCCAAAGTATTTAAAGGAATGAAATTTGTCAGTATACGAGATTTGGGAAAGTGATCACAGTGGAGCACGTTACCAAGGAAACATAAATATATTAAAAAAAAACACAAATATGAAATTTTCATTTACATAATTTATAGCTTTGGTTGTGATATAATAATATCTCACTTTCCGGATCACATCATTACAGAGATCAGTTGGGGACATTACCTTTCGTTTGTTTAAATTTTTTAAATAGTTTTTTTTCTTTCATGTTAATCAGTTTCTAAGATATAAAGGGGAAAATATTGTTTGCTTCTGTATGAAATCACACTTGAGATCCAACTGAAAGCCTTGCCCTGATCATCTTAACTGCAACTTCAAAGATAACACACAATAATTAAAGAAAAGAATTGGAAGTGAATATTTTTGGATAAGCATCCGTTTTTATAAATATGAACATGTCGATTAAACGAGAATCGAAATTCGTGTGAAGAAACTCACAATTAACCGACTCTGTTATGACGTCCTCGTCAACCCTGTTCTGTGTACAGACCGGATATTTGGGGTTCCCCCAGCATGGTAGGGTGGAAGGTAAGGCAAACAGCAGGACGGCTATCAGGATGGCTACCGTGCCGTCTTTAACTCTAAACAGTGGCAACAGAAAATTTTAATTTAATTTTCTTTTTATTCTTTATAAGATATTTTATCAAATTACCAAATAACCGAATTCATGAATTCAGGAATAAAAAATTATAATTTTTTTGGGGGGGTGGGGGGGGGAATGTTTTTTTTAATAATGATAAGAAGTGCGAGCAGTATTGTTTTCTTTCACATTTACAAAGGAAAGATATCGCTAATTGCGCTAACTCTTTTGGCCCCCTCAGCCTTATTACATGTAATTTAAAAAATAAATAATTTTTTTTTGATGATATAATAGTAACGGACTCATACTTAGGTTCATGAACAGCATTTGAGTTCACTTGTTTAGCGGGGAACATTTTACTTTTCAAGTACATATACATTTTTAGACGCATTGTATATAAATATTAAATTATATGTATAGACTCATTTAGTAGATAAATACAGTGGTACCTTGGTATACGTCTGCTTTGAAATAAGTCCAACTTGGTATACGTCCTGTATGGACGCGAGACCTTTTGCTTGGTTTAAGACCTTTGTTTGGATTACGAACTGCGTGCTTCACGCAATTTTGGCCGATTCCTCGCACAAACCCCCTCGTCCACATGTGTTCCCAAAAAGTTAGACACCCCCCCCCCTCAAACATGATTTCACAAAAACTGCGCCCACCGCCATAAAAGACGTATTACCTATTTGAAAATGAGCCTGCTTCAAATCAATTTATTGTCATTTAAGTTTGTATATAATGTGAAGCTGCACTCTACTATCATAACACGCGTGAAGCCATTTAAAATGTCATGAAATAAATTGTAAGCAATCAAATATTTAAGTGGAAATTTGATTTCTAGGTTCGCGTTATTTGATGTGGCGTCAAAGTTCTTTAATATCTCCCTCCCCCTCGTCACACATCGTTACAAATGTGTGACCCCTCACCCCCCACGATGCGTGACTTCATTTATGGAAGGCCCCTATGAGTCAAAATGACACATCGCGCTTGCGTAACTTGTAGTAAAGACAGCACAGCACGCGATACTCAAGTGTGTTAAATGGCAGTTGCGACCATTCAGTGAACAACTCACGCAATAAATAAATTATCACGTGATTTTGTGTTTTTCTCATAAGGAACAAGTACATTCATTTAACATGAGTCCTAAGCAACTAATAAAAAATGGTTAGGATCACCATGGAGTTAAAATTAAACAACCCGTAAAAACAACGTTTTTTTTTAC
Organism: Ampullaceana balthica; assembly: GCA_944989445.1. Lineage (NCBI taxonomy): Eukaryota > Metazoa > Mollusca > Gastropoda > Lymnaeidae > Ampullaceana > Ampullaceana balthica. The sequence continues at coordinate 976,588 of CALYLW010000100.1, forward strand.
TATAAATCCCTTATATATGAGACAAAACTAAAATTATTGATTATGTTCAATATAATACGCATCTTGCGACAAACATTTACAGACTGAACTAGACTGAACTACCCTTGCTGTAATACACGGGGATGTATGTGGTCATCGATGCCTGGAGTGAACTCCAGTGGCACGTGGAGGTCAACAATAGCAGATGGATACATTGACTAAAAAAGCATCAATTTTATTACGTACATTCGATCGATCTGAAATTTTGATACAATGCATTGTTAGGTGACACAAGTCTATGTGCCAAATTTCAAAATTTCAGCTCGATAGCATCAAGGGGAGTGGGTCATTTTTACTTTTGTTTTTCTACCTGCCCACGAAAGAGTGACGACAAGACGGTGAAGTTAATATAAGGGATTTAAAATTAAACAACCCCGTAAAAACAAAGTTTTTGACTATAAATCCTTTATATATGGGACAGGACTCAACGTATTGATTACGTACAAACTCGACAAACATTTGCAGACTGAAACCGACTGATCTCCCTGGTTTTAAAACCGGGAGAAGGGGTGTGGACATCGATGGCTGGCGTGAACGACTCTAGTGGCGCGTGGAAGGCGAACAAAAGCAAATGCGAAATTGAATTACATTGAGTTACATAGAGATAAACTAAAAATGCATTAATTTAATTACGGTGCATTCGATCGATCTGAAATTTTGATTCGATGCAGAGGCGTCACTAGGGTTGGTGTCGCCCGGGGCGGTAGCTCATGGTGTCACCCCTTCATGACAGTTGGGACCGTCCATAAATGACGTCACGCGAAGTTAACGATTTTTACCCCACCCTCTCCCAGCGTCATACTTTGTTACTAAAACTTAGACCCCACCCCCTTTTTTCGATATGACGTCACAAAGCTTTGACACCCCCCAAGCCGTATTTTCTCAATAAAAAGTAGCATGTTGCAAATTATTTATTTTTTTCATTTAATTATGTATTTAGGGTAAGTCTGCACTCTAATATCGTAACACGCGTGAAGTCATTGAAAACGTAATTAAATAAATGGTAAACAATCAAATATTTAAGTGGAACTTATATTTAAAGTTTCGCGTTTTTTATGTGACGTCACATTTCTCAAACACCCCCCTCCTCGTACCACATCGTCACAGATGCGTGACACTCCCCCTATGGCAGATTAAAAGGGGGGTGCTGAACGGGCTAAAGCCCCCCAATAATTTAAGGACCCCAAACTTATTATGAATTATAGTGTATAATAAAGATGCAGGCCATTATGTTTGTACGAATCCCTGAAAATGCCTTGGAACGGATTAATCATTTTCCTTATATTTCATGCGTATTAATTTTGAAAATAATCATTTTATTTAAACATAATATATAGACTCATTGTATAAATAAATGCATTTATATATATACATATTACACTTTATTTATAAACATAATATATAGAATCATAGATTCAAACACAGAGGTCAGTGTTTGAGATTGAGCTGATTATAATAAGAAAGTAAATACAAATGGTACATACAAATCAGATTAACAGATTAATTTTAAAGCACAATAATATAAGGAGACTTTTGATTTGTGTGTGTGTGTGTGTTGTGTGTGCACATACGGGGGTTTGAAAAGTGATCCCCATCCGACAGCGCCACCTAGGTCACGTGTTACCCACAGAATGACCAGAAGTATAAACAAGATCAGCGTCATCACTTGTCCAGGGCTGGAGAAACGAAACAATTACTATCTATTAGTCGGATATCACATTAAGAGCATCACTTGAAAGTTGGTAAATGAAGGGAAAAAGGTTTAGTGAATATTTTCGATAACCTCAAAAAAAACAACAGATCAACTACTTTCCATTTTTCTCAACTATTAAAACATAAAATTTCACTACACTTCTAAAAGGTAAAACTTTCACGTTATTTTAAAAATGTACATGTTATCTAATCTTATCTTGCCTGTTACAGAGGCTCCTTCTAAACAGAAGATTATTGCGTCCTGCACTTATCTATTGTTTATGTCTAGTCTTGAATTTTTATTAGAGATCTAAATGTTGTTAGAGTGTTGTACATTTTTTAGTGTAATTATGGTATGGCATCCGTCCGTCCTCATGGGACGAGGGCGTTTAGTCCTGCTCCTCTGTAGTCTAATTATATATTCTAATATAAAGGTGGGGTCGGAGGGGGCTGAAGACTATATAAGTTCAATAAGCTATTTTACCATTTCAGAATAAGAGAGAATGGTAAGAAATGGTTCCATTGTAAAACCTATAAGAGTAAAATTCCCACATTTGTTCTCATTACAGTGGGTCACAAGATTAAGTCGCATTAATTTTACCTTCATTTGTTCAACCTCCATCAGTTCTCCTCCCATGGCTTCTCCTTACAACTAGTTTCCTCATGTTCTCTTAAAATAATATATTAACTTCGTTATTTCCCTGCAATGGCGCCAATTTCACCGTTCTTTAATATCGGCACGGCCGCAAGACTGATTAGGTAAATACTCATCAGTCTTGCGGCCGTGCCGATATTATTACCAGGGGTTATAGGGCGCCTACGGCGCAAACTGTGGCTGTAGGGCGCCTAGGGCACCCACTTTTTTGGTAAAACCCCCCAAGTAACTTATATTTGTTTGATAAATACGAAATATTAAACTTCCTGAAATGTACGCAAAGTATTTTATAAATATAAATCCTCAAATCCTATTTTTACATCGTTCCCTTTTCAAAAATTAAGATATTAGCTAAAACAATGACGTCATATAATATTTTTTACAGCGCGTCTCTAACTTATAATTAATTTGAACACCTTTTGATGCACACCTTGTATTAAATATAAGATAAAACAATGACGTCATGGCGTTCCACATCCAGTGAGCCAGTGAGTGACATGGACTATTATTTTATTTATACTGGCTCAAGGTAAGACGACTCACACCATTGGTCCGATCTTGTCATTCTCTCTCTTCATGACCTCCTTAAGTCTCCAGGACGTGTCATCATCTTTGGCTTTGTGGGTAAAACAACAGAACGTATCTCTGAAAGACATTGATGGGTTGGAAGTTATTATTGTTGTAGCAAGTATCAACTGAGGTTCGGCTCAACACCCTCTACAAATACAATGACTATCCTCACCATCTCCCCAATCCAGACAAAACTCACCATTTCCACAATCCAGACCAAACTCACCATCTCCACAATCCAGACCAAACTCAGCATCTTCACAATTCAGATCATCCTCACCATCTTCACAATCCACACTATTGTCGCACACTCATATACACCATCACTGACTCAACCATTACTACAATTGTTTCCCATCATTAACTAGCACTCTATCACCATGACCCCATGACCTCCCATGACCTCACATGACCCCATGGCCTACCTTGCGCCCATGAACAGAACCAGCAGCCAGCCCCAGCAGACGAGCAGAATGACCACAGACAAGGGGAAACCGAACGCCAACCATCGGGTGAAATTGATGGGATTCGTGAGGCCGTATCTGGCGTAGACTCTTGCGTGTGTGTGTGGGGGGGGGGAGACAACATAATAGGGATATAATAAGGATATAATAGGGATATAATAGGGATAAAATAGGGATATAACCTTGTGGATATTTAATGTCGAGTGTTGATATGGTGGTTGAAATTGTGGCCCACAATAAACGCTTGATGATTTGTTTACTGACACAAGAGAATACAAATATCAAGTCAGTTCTGCTTATGTCACCTATGACGTAGGGAAGTCGCGCATAGTGGCTGTCCGGGTGTAAATCATATACTAATACGGAGCCGCGAAATATTCAACAAGAAGCGACAATTATTTTAACATTTTAACCAAGATTAATGTCCTTGGATATTACGTAAAATAAATAAATAAATGTATATATAATTGTAGTAGTGGGTTACTGAATATATTAAAAAATTCTTTAATAAAAAACAAAACGCGTACAAACATCAAAGATGTGACACTTACAGATCAGTGTAACCTTTCAGTGCTATGTTCGGGCCGGTTCCTGTAAGGGTCGCTATCCCGCCAGCGTTGGCGGCGTAGCATATGCAGAGTGACATGCCCTTGCATAGTTTCGTGAACTTGACGTCATCGACATCTTCCCGTGATTTCCCGTCGAGGACACCGCCATCTTGGGCCTGTCTGATCAGGGCGTCACCCTCGTAAGGTCGGATACCATCTTGGGCTTGTCTGATGGGGGCCCCCACTTCATGATATTGGATTCCATCCCTGTTACAAGACGTGACATCACAAAACGTAAATTTTCGATTTTTAGTCACGTTTTTTTTAAAACACATGGCTGCTAACAATATATTCAGCACCTATAAAGAGCTATAATAATATTTATTTTTTAACTTAAAAAACCCCCACAACTTTTGTTAAGAAAGTTAGTTTCCAATTTTTCTTTAAGCTGAAAGCCACTACGCAGACTGACAAAAACTTAGTAAGTACCAACAGCTGTTGAACTATGCCGAAACAAACTACCGAGGTTTTTTAAAAAATGTATATTTTCTGCAATTTTTAAAAAGACTGTCCAAACTGAATACCCGGATGTTCTATTATTAGATTTCCGCCATGAAATGAATAACCATTTGATTTGATTTATTCATAAACTTGTGGAGTTTACTTACTCGGTCCAGTTTATTGAGTCGAAAATGACCCCTAGCAACAAAAAAACCCAAAACAAACAAACAAACAAACAAACAAAAAAACAAAAACAAAAACAAAAACAAAAAAACCAAACAAAACAAACAAAAAAGACATAAAAAAAACATCAAGCGTTTTTTTAAACGCTGGAGTTGAGTAAATTCAAACAAATTTTACGGACGTAAGTTAACTACTAGAGACGCTGGTTAGCTTTGCAAGGTTTTGGTTCAAATCTAGAGGAATAGCTTTCTCACATCTCCTTTGCCGTGTCACCGCTGTGCACTGTTCTCGTCTTGTGGAAGGGTTCAACATTGAGTTCCAAACCTGAAACAAGGTGTAAAGCGAACAGTGTAAAGTTTAGAACGTAAAGCGAACAGTGTAAAGTTTAGAATGTCAAGCGAAATGTGTAAAGTTTAGAATGTAAAGCGAAAAGTGTAAAGTTTAGAATGTATAGCAAACACTGTAAAGTTTAGAATGTAAAGCGAACTGTGTAAAGTTTAGAATGTAAAGCGAACAGTGTAAAGTTTATAATGTAAAGCGAACTGTGTAAAGTTTAGAATGTAAAGCGAACTGTGCGAACAGTGTAGAGTTTAGAATGTAAAGTGAACAGTGTCAAGTTTAGAATGTAAAGCGAACAGTGTAAAATTTAGAATGTAAAGCGAACAGTATAAAGTTTAGAATGTAAAGCGAACAGTGTAAAGTTTATAATGTAAAGCGAACAGTGTAAAGTTTAGAATGTAAAGCGAACAGTGTAAAGTTTAGAATGTAAAGTGAACAGTGTAAAGTTTAGAATGTAAAGCGAACAGTGTAAAGTTTAGAATGTAAAGCGAACAGTGTAAAGTTTAGAATGTAAAGTGAACAGTGTAAAGTTTAGAATGTAAAGCGAACAGTGTAAAGTTTAGAATGTAAAGTGAACAGTGTAAAGTTTAGAATGTAAAGCGAACAGTGTAAAATTTAGAATGTAAAGCAAACAGTGTAAAGTTTAGAATGTAATGCGAACAGTGTAAAGTTTAGAATGAAAAGCGAAAAGTGTAAAGTTTAGAATGTAAAGCGAACAGTGTAAAGTTTAGAATGTAAAGAGAACAATGCAAAGTTTAGAATGTAAAGCGAACAGTGTAAAGTTTAGAATGTAAAGCGAACAGTGTAAAGTTTAGAACGTAAAGCGAACAGTGTAAAGTTTAGAATGTCAAGCGAAATGTGTAAAGTTTAGAATGTAAAGCGAAAAGTGTAAAGTTTAGAATGTATAGCAAACACTGTAAAGTTTAGAATGTAAAGCGAACTGTGTAAAGTTTAGAATGTAAAGCGAACAGTGTAAAGTTTATAATGTAAAGCGAACTGTGTAAAGTTTAGAATGTAAAGCGAACTGTGCGAACAGTGTAGAGTTTAGAATGTAAAGTGAACAGTGTCAAGTTTAGAATGTAAAGCGAACAGTGTAAAATTTAGAATGTAAAGCGAACAGTATAAAGTTTAGAATGTAAAGCGAACAGTGTAAAGTTTATAATGTAAAGCGAACAGTGTAAAGTTTAGAATGTAAAGCGAACAGTGTAAAGTTTAGAATGTAAAGTGAACAGTGTAAAGTTTAGAATGTAAAGCGAACAGTGTAAAGTTTAGAATGTAAAGCGAACAGTGTAAAGTTTAGAATGTAAAGTGAACAGTGTAAAGTTTAGAATGTAAAGCGAACAGTGTAAAGTTTAGAATGTAAAGTGAACAGTGTAAAGTTTAGAATGTAAAGCGAACAGTGTAAAATTTAGAATGTAAAGCAAACAGTGTAAAGTTTAGAATGTAATGCGAACAGTGTAAAGTTTAGAATGAAAAGCGAAAAGTGTAAAGTTTAGAATGTAAAGCGAACAGTGTAAAGTTTAGAATGTAAAGAGAACAATGCAAAGTTTAGAATGTAAAGCGAACAGTGTAAAGTTTAGAATGTAAAGCGAACAGTGTAAAGTTTAGAATGTAAAGCGAACAGTTCACGCATACATTGTGTGTTCTACTTGACGTAAAATTAATGTTAAATTTTAGTCATAGTTATCGTTAAACAATGTTTTTGTGCATAAATAGAGAAGTAGAAATATTGACGTGTGAGAAACATTTAGTCAAATAAAATTTGTAAAATGTTTTTGTCCTAATCAATTCCGCATGGCTGACTCAAATTAAGGTACTGCAAACAAATACATATTGAGATAAGTCGTCACAGAATACAAAGTCATTAGATTAATATCTTATGAAATGTTCCAAAATGATACCCCGCATATTTGTATTAATAGATTAACGCCATAAAATGGCCAGTCCTATTCCAGTGAGATTAGTTGCATAAAATAAGTTTTTTAAAATTTAATGAGCGGTAATTTTTTTTATTGAATAGTTAAATTACTCAACAAAAAAGTTCAAGTTCAAGTGAGTTGGCGTACCTTACGAGTGGAAGAAACAAAGGACATTAAAAAAAATATTCACAGAGAACTTTGACTCAAAACATTTGGCTGTGTCTGTTATCTAAATGATGCTATGAGATATGTAACATAGAGTCACGTTATTTTACAATGACCCTTCTACTATGACTGACCTGTGTCCTTGACCTTCTTAAGTTCGCATTTCGTGCACCTGAGCTGAACCAAGATGGCCTCAGCCAAGGGGATCATCATGGCGGTGCTCGCGGAGTTGGAGATCCACATGGACAGGAACCACGTGGCCAGCATCAATCCCAGCATTAACCTGGTCACGTGGGGGGGATGGAAGAGTTTGGGTTAGAGGCTGTTGTAAATTATGAAAATTATTAAATCTGTACTCAAGTGACACTATTGGTAATAGAATCTAATCTTACATTCTGTAAGCTAGAAATTACTCTCTTAAACCCCGCCAACCTGCTCTATCTGCCCCTACAACATTGTCTGAGCGTAGGTCTCACATCGCCGCTCTAGCCTCCCCAGGCTACGATTGCTAATCTCCAGCATGAGCACGAAGTCAACAGGCGCGTAACGGTTTCAGGGACTAGTCTGCGATGCCGGCAGATCGAGTCCCTGTTATGTCAATAATACTACTAGACGGTTATTGTTTTTACTTATAAAACACTGTTGAAAAATAGTCTAGCTGTAGATAACATTTACTTTAAAAAAAGGGAGGCAAGGCATTGAAATCAATACAGGTGCCTTTTAATACAGACAGGATAGGCAGAAGGATCTCCGATCCTATCAGGGCACTAAACAGTGTGCCCTACGTTTATTGGAGCGTGCAAGTCTCAGATAGGACCAGGTGACATCTGTCAACCCACCATTGATTACAATCTTGACCTTCTTCGTATTTTGAAATGTGAAGCAAGACAATATATTTTATGGATTTTGTGAAACAAGTTATGCTATAGGAGACTCGTGTGGTGTGGGTGGGGGGGGGAGATTACCGCTATATGAACTTTTATTATCAATTAGTTTCTCGAAACTTGAATGCATGTTTTGCGAAGTTATATTGACAGAGATGGAGTTCACGCGGTGCAGTTCACATGATGCAGTTCATTTGGTGCAGTTCATTCGGTACAGTTCATTTGGTGCAGTTCTTTCGTTGCAGTTCATTCGGTACAGTTTATTTGGTGCAGTTCATTAGATCAACAGAAGAAAGCACACTAAACATTGGGTATACATGAACAGAACAAGCAGTGAAACATCGGGTATACACTAACAGAACAAGCAGTGAAACATCGGGTATACACTAACAGAACAAGCAGTGAAACATCGGGTATACACTAACAGAACAAGCAGTGAAACATCGGGTATACACTAATAGAACAAGCAGTGAAACATCAGGTATACACTAACAGAACAAGCAGTGAAACATCGGGTATACACTAACAGAACAAGCAGTGAAACATCAGGTATACACTAACAGAACAAGCAGTGAAACATCGGGTATACACTAACAGAACAAGCAGTGAAACATTGGGTATACACTAACAGAACAAGCAGTGAAACATCGGGTATACACTAACAGAACAAGCAGTGAAACATCGGGTATACACTAACAGAACAAGCAGTGAAACATCGGGTATACACTAACAGAACAAGCAGTGAAACATCGGGTATACACTAACAGAACAAGCAGTGAAACATCAGGTATACACTAACAGAACAAGCAGTGAAACATCGGGTATACACTAACAGAACAAGCAGTGAAACATCAGGTATACACTAACAGAACAAGCAGTGAAACATCGGGTATACACTAACAGAACAAGCAGTGAAACATCGGGTATACACTAACAGAACAAGCAGTGAAACATCGGGTATACACTAACAGAACAAGCAGTGAAACATCGGGTATACACTAACAGAACAAGCAGTGAAACATCAGGTATACACTAACAGAACAAGCAGTGAAACATCGGGTATACACTAACAGAACAAGCAGTGAAACATCGGGTATACACTAACAGAACAAGCAGTGAAACATCAGGTATACACTAACAGAACAAGCAGTGAAACATCGGGTATACACTAACAGAACAAGCAGTGAAACATCGGGTATACACTAACAGAACAAGCAGTGAAACATCAGGTATACACTAACAGAACAAGCAGTGAAACATCGGGTATACACTAACAGAACAAGCAGTGAAACATCGGGTATACACTAACAGAACAAGCAGTGAAACATCGGGTATACACTAACAGAACAAGCAGTGAAACATCGGGTATACACTAACAGAATAAGCAGTGAAACATCGGGTATACACTAACAGAACAAGCAGTGAAACATCAGGTATACACTAACAGAACAAGCAGTGAAACATCGGGTATACACTAACAGAACAAGCAGTGAAACATCGGGTATACACTAACAGAACAAGCAGTGAAACATCGGGTATACACTAACAGAACAAGCAGTGAAACATCAGGTATACACTAACAGAACAAGCAGTGAAACATCAGGTATACACTAACAGAACAAGCAGTGAAACATCGGGTATACACTAACAGAACAAGCAGTGAAACATCGGGTATACACTAACAGAACAAGCAGTGAACCATCGGGTATACACTAACAGAACAAGCAGTGAACCATCGGGTATACACTAACAGAACAAGCAGTGAAACATCGGGTATACACTAAAAGAACAAGCAGTGAAACATCGGGTATACACGAACAGAACAAGCAGTGAAACATCGGGTATACACGAACAGAACAAGCAGTGAAACATCGGGTATACACTAACAGAACAAGCAGTGAAACATCAGGTATACACTAACAGAACAAGCAGTGAAACTTCAGGTATACACTAACAGAACAAGCAGTGAAACATCGGGTATACACTAACAGAACAAGCAGTGAAACATCGGGTATACACTAACAGAACAAGCAGTGAAACATCGGGTATACACTAACAGAACAAGCAGTGAAACATCAGGTATACACTAACAGAACAAGCAGTGAAACATCGGGTATACATGAACAGAACAAGCAGTGAAACATCGGGTATACACTAACAGAACAAGCAGTGAAACATCAGGTATACACTAACAGAACAAGCAGTGAAACATCGGGTATACATGAACAGAACAAGCAGTGAAACATCGGGTATACATGAACAGAACAAGCAGTGAAACATCGGGTATACACTAACAGAACAAGCAGTGAAACATCAGGTATACACTAACAGAACAAGCAGTGAAACATCAGGTATACACTAAAAGAACAAGCAGTGAAACATCGGGTATACACTAAAAGAACAAGCAGTGAAACATCAGGTATACACTAACAGAACAAGCAGTGAAACATCGGGTATACATTAACAGAACAAGCAGTGAAACATCGGGTATACACTAACAGAACAAGCAGTGAAACATCGGGTATACACTAACAGAACAAGCAGTGAAACATCAGGTATACATGAACAGAACAAGCAGTGAAACATCAGGTATACATGAACAGAACAAGCAGTGAAACATCGGGTATACACTAACAGAACAAGCAGTGAAACATCGGGTATACACTAACAGAACAAGCAGTGAAACATCAGGTATACATGAACAGAACACGCAGTGACTGACCATCGGGGCTCGGTGCCGATCATCATTAACAGCCGTAGAGCCACTCGTTTGTGAAGGTTCCAGTGCTCTATGGCCAGCGCCATTATCAGGCCTCCGATTAGAAGCATGTTCACGTCCTGAAGAGATGGAAGAGAGCGTTATGTTAGAGGAGGGAGTGGTGCGACTGAGAGAGAGGGAAAGAGAGAGAGAGAGAGAGAGAGAGAGAGAGAGAGAGAGAGAGAGAGAGAGAGGGAGAGAGAGAGAGGGAGAGAGAGAGGGAAGAGTTAGAGAGAATGAGAGAGATATATAGACGGGGATAGTGATAAGTGTATTTATATTGGGAACAGAAAGACTGAGAGAGAGATATGAGACATAGAGAGAGATAGAAAGACAGAAAAAAGAGAGACAGAGAGTTAAAAAGGGAGAGAAGAACCAGAGTTAGAAAAAAATAAAGACAACAGAAAAAAAAGAAGGAAAAAAAAAGAAAACCACACTTTTTTTTTAAAACGTCGTAATACACAATTCATTAGGAAAGTCAAAGGTAAAATACCGGACTGACAAACTGACAATACTTTTAAAAAAAAACCTGTTAAAATCTGCACTAATTAACGTTCTTAATGATTCCATAACTACAACGTCTGCAGCTTTATACGTCAGTCACCTGACAAATACGAGTGTACAAAAGGTTTTACAATGTTTAAAAAAATGGTGTATGTGTGTGTGTGTGTGTGTGTGGGGGGGGATTATAAGGGTTATTAGCTATGATATACTTTTCTCAATTTTATTTAAAAAAAACATATTTCATTGTTAACTCAAATTTTTGGACCAGAATCTTATTTTATTTATGTTTATTTATTAAAAAAAAAGCAAAACTCCGTGGCTCGGTCCAGTTGACACCATTGAATAATCTAACCTACTTTTGACATCTTTGTACCTGGCCTGTGTTTGATTTGTGTGTATGTGGCACTGATTTATGATTGTCACATCCTCTGTTATTACACTTACATTCATGTATTGAACTGAACTCAAACACATTGTTACACTTACATTCATGTATTGAACTGAACTCAAACACATTGTTACACTTACATTCATGTATTGAACTGAACTCAAACACATTGTTACACTTACATTCATGTATTGAACTGAACTCAAACACATTGTTACACTTACTTCATGTATTGAACTGAACTCAAACACATTTTTACACTTACATTCATGTATTGAACTGAACTCAAACACATTGTTACACTTACATTCATGTATTGAACTGAACTCAAACGCATTGTTACACTTACATTCATGTATTGAACTGAACTCAAACGCATTATTACACTTACATTCATGTATTGAGCAGCGACTGCATTTGCCGACGCGACCTCGAACAAAGGGAAGAGAAAAACGGGAATAAGGGCCGTAACTCCAACAGGAAGTGACTCTGTTAACCAGTAGACGGCCATTAGTATGACGACATAAGCGCACTTTGTTTCCTGAGACAAGAGAAGTCTGAATTAGGTGAACACAGATGAAATGGACACATGAATGGGAAGAATGTGACCTACATTGGGATAAAAAAAAATTGAGCAAGAAACAGACATTTAACTTTATAAAGTAACCAACAAGGATTTTAGCCTCACTGACCCACCAATTTATCCGAATTTCGACCCACTAATTAACCTATCCATGGGCTCAACCATTGACTTAACCATTGACACATCTATTGACCTAATCATTGACTCACGCATTGACTCACACAATGACCAACCAATTAACTCAAACACCAACCCATACAATAATTCAATCATTGACCCACCAGTTGATCTAAATATTGACCCACTAATTGACTCAATGATTGACTTACCATTCACTCCCCCCATTGACTCAAGCATTGACAGACCGAACCATTGACTGACCCATTGACCTACCCACTGATCCGAACATTGACCCAATCATTGACTGACCCATTGAACTACCCACTGACCCACCAATTGACTGACCCATTGACCTACCCACTGACCCACCAATTGACTGACCCATTGACCTACCCACTGACCCACCAATTGACTGACCCATTGACCTACCCACTGACCCACCAATTGACTGACCCATTGACTTACTCACTGACCCACCAATTGACTGACCCATTGACCTACCCACTGACCCACCAATTGACTGACCCATTGACCTACCCACTGACCCACCATTGACTGACCCATTGACCTACCCACTGACCCACCATTGCCTGGCCCATTAACCTACCCACTGACCCACCAATTGACTGACCCATTGACCTACCCACTGACCCACCAATTGACTGACCCACCAATTGACTGACCCATTGACCTACCCACTGACCCACCAATTGACTGACCAATCGACCTACCCACTGACCCACCAATTGACTGACCCATTGACTTACTCACTGACCCACCAATTGACTGACCCATTGACCTACCCACTGACCCACCAATTGACTGACCCATTGACCTACCCACTGACCCACCATTGACTGACCCATTGACCTACCCACTGACCCACCATTGCCTGGCCCATTAACCTACCCACTGACCCACCAATTGACTGACCCATTGACCTACCCACTGACCCACCAATTGACTGACCCACCAATTGACTGACCCGTTGACCTACCCACTGACCCACCATTGACTGGTCCATTGACCCACCCACTGACCCACCAATTGACTGACCCATTGATATATCCACTGACCCACCAATTGACTGACCCATTGACCTACCCACTGACCCACCATTGACTGGCCCATTGACCTACCCACTGACCCACCAATTGACTGACCCATTGACCTACCCACTGACCTACCAATTGACTGACCCATTGACCTACCCACTGACCCACCAATTGACTGACCCATTGACCTACCCACTGACCTACCAATTGACTGACCCATTGACCTACCCACTGACCCACCAATTGACTGACCCATTGACCTACCCACTGACCTACCAATTGACTGACCCATTGACCTACCCACTGACCTACCAATTGACTGACCCATTGACCTACCCACTGACCCACCAATTGACTGACCCATTGACCTACCCACTGACCTACCAATTGACTGACCCATTGACCTACCCACTGACCAACCAATTTCACCCATTGACACAACCTTAGCCTCCACCAATTGGTATCACATCTTAATGTTTGTATCACATCTTAATGTTTGTATCACATCTTAATGTTTGTATCACATCTTAATGTTTGTATCACATCTTAATGTTTGTATCACATCTTAATGTTTGTATCACATCTTAATGTTTGTATCACATCTTAATGTTTGTATCACATCTTAATGTTTGTATCACATCTTAATGTTTGTATCACATCTTAATGTTTGTATCACATCTTAATGTTTGTATCACATCTTAATGTTTGTATCACATCTTAATGTTTGTATCACATCTTAATGTTTGTATCACATCTTAATGTTTGTATCACATCTTAATGTTTGTACTTACAGATGAATTAAAAACCAAAATAATTGGCAGGAAGATGACAGGTGTCATGAAAAAGATCGGGAAATTACGCCACGCCCACAATTGACGACACATCTCTCTTGCACGCAACGTCATTGTTGTCACTGAACGGATGCACCAAATAGATCCTACTGTGCAGTGAAATGTGAGCTGGATGTCTTTGAATTATAAAATGAAGTAGATCTATTTAAAAAATGGATATTATACGAATCTTAACTTGTTTACAGTTTTTCAAGAAATAAAAAGAAATAAACATTCTGGAAGACGCTTATGACTTGGATCGACACAGACACGCATATGACCTGTTAGAAATAAATATTAGATCTATACATTGATGGTGGCGAGCCAAAAAATAAATAAAAATAATAATTTAAAAAATCAAAATGTACATAGTATCCGCGGTTTACATTGACAGATTTGATGACATTGTCACTTGAATGACTTTGTTAAAAACTAGAAAAATTAGGAAGTAAACAATTCATTTGTAAAATAGTCTTCGAAAATAGATTTTAAAAGAATAATAGTAATAATAATTTAAAAAAAACCACACCCACACTAATTCATCTCTCTCTCTCTCTCTCTCTCTCTCTCTCTCTCTCTCTCTCTCTCTCTCTCTCTCTCTCTCTCTTCTCTCTCTCTCTCTCTCTCTCTCTCTCTCTCTCTCTCTCTCTCTCTCTCTCTCTCGCTCTCTCTCTCTCTCTCTCTCTCTCTCTCTCTCTCTCCCTCTCTCTCCCTCTGACTCTCACTTTCTTATTATTTTATTAATTTTAATATTTTATATTTTCTTTCTTTCTTTCTTTTCTTTTGCCTTCTTTTCAAAGAAACTTGCGAATGTCACTAAAAAGAGCCACGATTGGACGCATACCTTTATCTTATGGGAATATTTATGTAATGGGCGAATTTATCTAATAGGAATATTTATTTAATGGGCGAATTTATCTAATAGGAATATTTATCTAATGGGATTATTTATTTAATAGGAGGATTTATCTAATTGGAATATTTATTTAATGGGATAAGTTATCTAATAGGAATATTTATCTAATGGGAATATTTATCTAATGGGAATATTTATCTAATGGGAATATATATCTTATGGGAATATTTATTTACTTGGAGAATTTGTCTAAGGGAACTATTAATCACATGGGAATATTTATTTAATGGGAATTTTTATTTAATGTGAGAATTTATCTCATGGGAAGATTTATTTAATGGGAGAATTTATCTCATGGGAATATTTATTTAATGTGAGAATTTATCTCATGGGAATATTTATGTTATGCGAATTTTTATCTTGGAGGAAATTTGAACATTTTCTAAAATCAATTTATTTACTCATTTAAACAAAATCATCAAAACTATAAAATGGAACAAAAAATGTCTTTGTCCATTCAACTCACATGAATTTTCATGAAAGCATAGCGTCATAAGGTGATGACAAAAAGTCGTATGATATAGAAAGTAACATTACGTCATCAAGGTAGTTAAAGTTTGCTTTCTAATAAATCCGAATTCTGAAGAGTGAATAAATAACAAATGACTACAACGTAGTGCCTTCTGGTACAAAACTGTTTTGTTAGGATATTTCAACCTGGTAAGTTCAGACAAAATGTGTCTGTGAAGTCATCACCATTGATTGAGCCCACGGTTTAATTCGGTAAATTTGCTTTTGAATGGAAAAGCGGTACTTAAGAGCTGAAGATTTTTGTTGGTCAAATAATTGAATTTAGATTTGGAAGCAACAAAGGGAGAAGTAGGGACAGAAAAAAATAATGTGGGGTCTTTGGCCTTTTGTAATGTTTGTGTGTGTGTGTGTGTGTGTGTCTTTGTGTGTGTGTGTGTGTGTGTGTGTTTGTGTCTGTATCTATGTGCCCACATCAAACCATGGCGTTGCCCACTTTAAACAACATGTTTCCATCTGTTTTTTTAGTATACCCCCCTCCTTCTCACAATCTCCGAGTCTTTACATCAATGGTATAGTGAATTGGGCTTTACATCACTGGTATAGTGGGCAGGGCTTTGCATCCCTGGTATAGTGGGCGGGGCTTTACATCCCTGGTATAGTGAATGGGGCTTTACATCCCTTCCCTGGTATAGTGGGCGGGGCTTTACATCCCTGGTATAGTGGGTGGGGCTTTACATCCCTGGTATAGTGGGTGGGGCTTTACATCCCTGGTATAGTGGGCGGGGCTTTACATCCCTGGTATAGTGGGTGGGGCTTTACATCCCTGGTATAGTGGGCGGGGCTTTACATCCCTGGTATAGTGGGTGGGGCTTTACATTCCTGGTATAGTGGGCGGGGCTTTACATCCCTGGTATAGTGGGTGGGGCTTTACATCCCTGGTATAGTGTGTGGGGCTTTACATGCCTGGTATAGTGGGTGGGGCTTTAAATCCCTGGTATAGTGGGTGGGGCTTTACATCCCTGGTATAGTGGGTGGGGCTTTACATCCCTGGTATAGTGGGTGGGGCTTGTCCCTGGAAATAAACTGAAAATCCGCCCGTCTTCACCTCATCTCAGAAAGTACTTGAAAATTAATGTCATTTCGTTTGAAAAGCGCACAAATGATAAGCACACACACAATTTATGACATGGATTTAGTTGGATGAACGTGAATAGATTTTATGAGTGTGTTTATGTCCGACTTAACGTTTGGGAGTAGCAACCGCATATCCCCAAGAGCTTTAATTTCTAGTCGGTTTCTAATCTTTTGTGGTAAGGTTCAGAGCGGCACTGAATCCATATTCTACCAAATAGGAAGATGTAAAAGCAGTTAACAACTTCTGTACAATAACCAATAATGCAGGATATAAAATTGGGACCTGTTTTCGTAATGAGAATTTGTGATGTCCGAGTTCAAACATTTGTTTTCTTAAGTTCCTCATTTGTAGATCGTTCAATAAGTTGCTCCTGTGTTAGTACTAAGCACTGTTAGTATGGATTCATCTGTGTTTGGGATATGCGTTTGTCTATGCCCAAAAGGGTACAACTGCCAGTCGGGAACATGAATGTCTTTAAATCTTTCGTTCGGACTGCATGAAGAGCCGTTAAGAGTTGACAGAAAGCAAGCAAATCTGTATCTCTATTTTTTAATTTCAAAAGATTTGTAAACTAAGAACATTCTTCTCTTCCCGAGTTTTGTTTGTACATAAAAAGGTTTGCAAGAGACGCAAATATTAGCTTTTAGTTTTGATTAAATTTTAATTGGTCACCATGAAGTTTCAAATTAGCTTCTTTCAATTTGGCAAATCAATCGTTCATAAGGGATATGTCATTTTTGTGTCAATTGTGTCGCAAATCACTATCTTTGCTTTCTATGAATTCCAAAACTGAATCAAATAGAGCATAACATGAATTTTAAAATGCACTTTTTGAATAGCAACGTAATTTCTGTGTGAATAAGTAAACAATTTCGACTTCTTTATTTTCCAAACAATGTTGATCAAATAATCTCTCATTGAAGGCGTTCCTTTTGATTTAATTTACTGCTCTAATGACATAATCTAGTGATCCATGCAAACTTTCACTAACATTTTTTGAGAATAAATAATGTCGATTAATAACACAATGTACTGAAAATACATTCAGTACAGCTTCTTATAATACATTTAAGCTTTATTTTAAACTAAAACGACAATAGACGTTTCGGCCAATGCCTTCATCAGTACAATAACATAAAATAGGTACTAACATAAGTAATATATAAATTATATCATAAAATAAATTAAAATATTTATGTAAAATAAAAAGAAAGGAAAAACAAAAACAAACAAAGACACAGGATATAGGAAAAAAGAGGAAGTATCTAAAGCTATAGTGAAAACCACAACGGGAAAAAATTCCGCAGTTAGGTAAAATTGTGAATTTGGTTAATTCCAAATGGAGCCAACGTACAAAATCGTTTTATAAGTCTATTTTCCTTGTGGATTCTATCATGGGCATTGCTTGCATATAAAATACCAGTAACTGCAATATCTTAAATGCCGTCATGGTCACCACTGTTGAAATGTTTAGACACTGGACATTGAGCCTGTTTACTTATATTATACAGGTGTTCTCGAAACTGATCTCCAAGACGATGACCTGTCTCCCCCACGTAAATATTTATTACACCTCTTGCAAAGAATTGCATAAATCACGTTGCTTCTTATAAGTATGCCAGAAAGTCAAGGGTATAGATTTAACTTTTAAAAAATCTTGTTAATTCAGTAATAAATAACGTTACATGTTTCGTATCCCTTTCCAAACAGTTAGCCTTACTTCAAATATTCAATATAGAATGGGACTGCGATAAAGCTTTTAAATAAAATACAAAATACACAAACTAATTGTGCAATGAAAACAATAAATTTGAGCTTTATTTTTAAACTAGCACGACAGTAGACGTTTCGGGTAATGCCTTCATCAGTACAGTAACATAAAATAGGTACTTACATAAGTAATATTTAAATGCTTAAAACATATTATATTATAAAATATTTATGTAAAATAAAAAGAAAGGAAAAACAAAAACAAACATGGACACAGGATATAAGAAAAAGGGGGAAGCATCTAAAGTGTCAATGAAAACCACAACGGGAACGAGATTCTGCAGTTAGGTAAAATTATGAATTAGGTTAATTCCATATGGAGCCAATGTACCAAATCTTTTTATAAGTCTATGTTAGTGCGTTGGCTGTCTGATCCGTCCGTGTCCCCAATCGCCACAGAGCATTCGGTCAGCATATGCGCCACTGTCTCCTCGGCCATACCACATAAACGGCAGCCGGGTTCCCTGTTCTTGTCTAGCCTGTGCAGTTAGCTGTTTGTTGGACAATGTCCAGTCCTCATTTGCGTAATGAGGGAATGGCAGCAACGAGGCAGCTCCCACCAGGGATCTCGTTTGCGTGGTCGCAGCATTTCGTTGTAAAGCACCCTTGCCGTGTCACCATTTTCCCAGCCCGCAAGCCACCGTTCCATAAAGCAGGCATTTAACCACAGTTTGACTCAATTTAAATAATTGGCTGACTCAATTACCACGGTAATGTGAATGCTTACGGAAAATAAACTTTGAAAATACAGTAGTTCTTGCTTCAACTCAAAACCCATGGCAACAACAAAATTATAATAATAATAATACAAAATAAAAAAGGTGTTTAAAAATTATAAAAGGCATTTTAATTATTTTAAAATAAAATAAATTTACTAGAAGTCTGTCCCGTGTGTTACCACCACAAAGTTAAAATAAGATAAAAATAATATTCTCGACATTTGATCTCAGCTAAGTGAGAAAGGATGCTGATGACATCCCGCATAGAAAACACTGCTGTTGGAACTCTTTTTGTCTTCTCTAATAGCTATGTCATCTCTCCCTTAATTTACCATTCAACTCATTCCAGCCCAATCTGATGACCTACTTCAATTTTTATTATTATTTTTTTTAACCCCTTCGGACACGATGTGTACATATGTACACACGACTTCAATTTTTTTTCTTCATAATTTAGAAATAATTATTTTTTATTGTTTCGCTATTTTCGATAAACACTGACAACCAATCCATCATTTTAATCGGAAAACTTTTTTATCTGAAGTTTTTATAATTTTATTTACTATGACTGACCATTGCGACCCAAAACAGCGATCTGGTGAGTTTTTTATAATTTTTTTCCTTTTAATTTAAACCTTGAATTCCTATCTTAAAGTACATTGATACGGTAGTTTTAATGTTATTGTGTGTGAAAGTATACATTTTATTTTTATAAACATATTTGTGTGCCTAAAATAATTTTTGAAAAATGGTGTGCACATATGTACACAGTGTGTTTCAAGTGAGTACAGTCTATAATAGGTTATAAGTTTAAAAGTTAGTAATAATAGTGAAAAAGCCTTTATTCATTGTAGATATATTGTTGTGTTTTGCATTTAACAATTTTTTTCTTCAATTTAACTATTCTTAACGTTCTTATAATATTTAAAATGTGAATTAATTAATAAATTTGTAATACTAATACTAATAGTAGTAATGTTATTGATTATATAATAAATCCTATAAGTGGAAGAAAGTTTGTGTTTTTTATTTATGGAGAATGAGATTTCAACATTAAATGCCTGTTATTAGATCAGTTACAGTCAATGTTATTGTATTATTTTTATAATTTTCTTGCAGGTTGACAGCAATGACAAAGTTAACGTCTTGCTGTTGACTGTCCGACTATGTTTGAGATCACCTCGAAGATTGGACCTCTCAGAATCATATCGCAGAGATGACTCGGGTGATGAAATGTACAGCGGTGTTAATGAAGAGCCTTCAGTAATGATATCTTGATTGATGAAGACGACAATGGTGAGGTCAACCCTGTTACACCAGCTCATCAGGAGCTGCCCTCTCAGTAAAATAGACAACCATTTAACCCTGATGCAACCAGTCAAGATAAACTTGATATTGAAAACTTTAAATACTTCTACCAAGGTGATTCAACATTTTATTTGCAATTAACATTATCATGATAAAGTTACTTATTTCCAAGAATTGGAATGTTTTGGCAAATAGTGGCCAGAGTTTGGTCAGTTGCAGATGTCATGCCTGTGAATTGATATACACTGCTTCGAAACAGATTACACAATTTTACTGCAGAGGGACCTCGGAAATAAGGGCACGTTTCTTACAGGTGCCCAGTGAGGAATTTAATTTAGTTTATCAGCAGATGATTCCGTTTTGTTTAGACTATTTTTAATTAAGGAATTTAAAAGTTTTTAAAAATTAATACTTTTTTTAAAAGTATTGTGAAATCCAAACGGTTGATGTGATGTGTCCTGAAATCAGAAAAAGACCTGAAAATGATGACAGTGTATCAAGTGACTATAAAATTAAAGCAGAAAGAGATGTTTGTATGATCAAATGGTTGAACAAGTTTGACAATGAGATGAAAGTTGCAAGGATTTTATTTTTGTTGATGGCCGAAGTGCATTCGGGTCTATGATGACTTTATGTGTGGAGTGGACAAAATAGATTTTCTTAAAACGAAGTACAGAATTAACGATAAAAAAAGAATATGGCTAGTTTGTTCATTTTATTTTGTAGACTTTTTGCTCTTTTAAATTCCTCTTTAGAGCATGGTGACATTGAAGTTCATAGAGGTTCCTCTAAATAATATTTTGATCTACTGAAAAAGTGAGCTGGTGAAAATGTTGATGAAAGCTTGCCTGGCTACACCCCAACTTTGCTGACCTGTTGTTAGCCCAAAGTGTTAGCAGTTTTTGTTGATTGAATGCTCTTACCACCTGAATTAATTAGATCTTCGAGTGAGAAAGTATAATTTCAGAGGTTAGAAATGATCAGTTAGGTAATTTTCTCATCTACATTTAAGAGTTTGGCCAAAGTTGAAAACTAGAAGAATATAAATGTTAAAACTTGTTGTAGGTTTAAATGTAGTAAGTGTAATCTTTTTCTGTGTTGAAAACATTGACAGAACTGTTTTTAAAATAATTTTTAATGTTCCACAACCATGAACATGTACGCACCTATTATCTATACATTTAACCATTTTTTTCTTCATATTTTTCTGTTAAATAAATTACAATATTCTGAAAAAATGTTTTTTAACAATATTTATAACTATTGAAATAATAAAACTTTGAGTTTTATCTATAATTTTCTTGATATTCTGAAATTAAGGTAATGTTCCTATAAAATGTTTTATTATTTTTTTTACTTAATTGAGACACGGTGTGTACATATGTGCACATGCTCTAATTTGCATATTACATAACCAATGGTCAAAATCTTACTATGGCAATATCAGTATGTCCCATATATCATTTTCCAACCATCAAATAATTTTTTTGAAGAAATTTGTAAGTCCGTGTCTGAAGGGGTTAATAGTAAATTTTATTAACATGCAACAAACGAACAGCTATCTATCTACT
Source organism: Ampullaceana balthica (assembly GCA_944989445.1). Lineage (NCBI taxonomy): Eukaryota > Metazoa > Mollusca > Gastropoda > Lymnaeidae > Ampullaceana > Ampullaceana balthica. The sequence continues at coordinate 998,675 of CALYLW010000100.1, forward strand.
AGTGTTATCCAAGTTATTCGATGTTTGCTTACTTGTCCACTAAGATATTCCAGGTGTTTATAGGCACGTTTTCTGCTGCGTATTAATTTATATTAAATTATAGAGTTATTTATTCTGACCAATGTGGATTTAGAGACAATAGTCAGTGGTGTGTTCATATATGATTTAGAGA
>CALYLW010000100.1:998946-1038946 GCA_944989445.1 Ampullaceana balthica
GACAATAGTCAGTGGTGTGTTCATATATGATTTAGAGACAATAGTCAGTGGTGTGTTCATATATGATTTAGAGACAATAGTCAGTGGTGTGTTCATATATGATTTAGAGACAATAGTCAGTGGTGTGTTCATATATGATTTAGAGACAATAGTCAGTGGTGTGTTCATATATGATTTAGAGACAATAGTCAGTGGTGTGTTCATATATGATTTAGAGACAATAGTCAGTGGTGTGTTCATATATGATTTAGAGACAATAGTCAGTGGTGTGTTCATATATGATTTAGAGACAATAGTCAGTGGTGTGTTCATATATGATTTAGAGACAATAGTCAGTGGTGTGTTCATATATGATTTAGAGACCATAGTCAGTGGTGTGTTCATATATGATTTAGAGACAATAGTCAGTGGTGTGTTCATATATGATTTAGAGACAATAGTCAGTGGTGTGTTCATATATGATTTAGAGACAATAGTCAGTGGTGTGTTCATATATGATTTAGAGACAATAGTCAGTGGTGTGTTCATATATGATTTAGAGACAATAGTCAGTGGTGTGTTCATATATGATTTAGAGACAATAGTCAGTGGTGTGTTCATATATGATTTAGAGACAATAGTCAGTGGTGTGTTCATATATGATTTAGAGACAATAGTCAGTGGTGTGTTCATATATGATTTAGAGACAATAGTCAGTGGTGTGTTCATATATGATTTAGAGACAATAGTCAGTGGTGTGTTCATATATGATTTAGAGACAATAGTCAGTGGTGTGTTCATATATGATTTAGAGACAATAGTCAGTGGTGTGTTCATATATGATTTAGAGACAATAGTCAGTGGTGTGTTCATATATGATTTAGAGACAATAGTCAGTGGTGTGTTCATATATGATTTAGAGACAATAGTCAGTGGTGTGTTCATATATGATTTAGAGACAATAGTCAGTGGTGTGTTCATATATGATTTAGAGACAATAGTCAGTGGTGTGTTCATATATGATTTAGAGACAATAGTCAGTGGTGTGTTCATATATGATTTAGAGACAATAGTCAGTGGTGTGTTCATATATGATTTAGAGACAATAGTCAGTGGTGTGTTCATATATGATTTAGAGACAATAGTCAGTGGTGTGTTCATATATGATTTAGAGACAATAGTCAGTGGTGTGTTCATATATGATTTAGAGACAATAGTCAGTGGTGTGTTCATATATGATTTAGAGACAATAGTCAGTGGTGTGTTCATATATGATTTAGAGACAATAGTCAGTGGTGTGTTCATATATGATTTAGAGACAATAGTCAGTGGTGTGTTCATATATGATTTAGAGACAATAGTCAGTGGTGTGTTCATATATGATTTAGAGACAATAGTCAGTGGTGTGTTCATATATGATTTAGAGACAATAGTCAGTGGTGTGTTCATATATGATTTAGAGACAATAGTCAGTGGTGTGTTCATATATGATTTAGAGACCATAGTCAGTGGTGTGTTCATATATGATTTAGAGACAATAGTCAGTGGTGTGTTCATATATGATTTAGAGACAATAGTCAGTGGTGTGTTCATATATGATTTAGAGACAATAGTCAGTGGTGTGTTCATATATGATTTAGAGACAATAGTCAGTGGTGTGTTCATATATGATTTAGAGACAATAGTCAGTGGTGTGTTCATATATGATTTAGAGACAATAGTCAGTGGTGTGTTCATATATGATTTAGAGACAATAGTCAGTGGTGTGTTCATATATGATTTAGAGACAATAGTCAGTGGTGTGTTCATATATGATTTAGAGACAATAGTCAGTGGTGTGTTCATATATGATTTAGAGACAATAGTCAGTGGTGTGTTCATATATGATTTAGAGACAATAGTCAGTGGTGTGTTCATATATGATTTAGAGACAATAGTCAGTGGTGTGTTCATATATGATTTAGAGACAATAGTCAGTGGTGTGTTCATATATGATTTAGAGACAATAGTCAGTGGTGTGTTCATATATGATTTAGAGACAATAGTCAGTGGTGTGTTCATATATGATTTAGAGACAATAGTCAGTGGTGTGTTCATATATGATTTAGAGACCATAGTCAGTGGTGTGTTCATATATGATTTAGAGACAATAGTCAGTGGTGTGTTCATATATGATTTAGAGACCATAGTCAGTGGTGTGTTCATATATGATTTAGAGACAATAGTCAGTGGTGTGTTCATATATGATTTAGAGACAATAGTCAGTGGTGTGTTCATATATGATTTAGAGACAATAGTCAGTGGTGTGTTCATATATGATTTAGAGACAATAGTCAGTGGTGTGTTCATATATGATTTAGAGACAATAGTCAGTGGTGTGTTCATATATGATTTAGAGACCATAGTCAGTGGTGTGTTCATATATGATTTAGAGACAATAGTCAGTGGTGTGTTCATATATGATTTAGAGACAATAGTCAGTGGTGTGTTCATATATGATTTAGAGACAATAGTCAGTGGTGTGTTCATATATGATTTAGAGACAATAGTCAGTGGTGTGTTCATATATGATTTAGAGACAATAGTCAGTGGTGTGTTCATATATGATTTAGAGACAATAGTCAGTGGTGTGTTCATATATGATTTAGAGACAATAGTCAGTGGTGTGTTCATATATGATTTAGAGACAATAGTCAGTGGTGTGTTCATATATGATTTAGAGACAATAGTCAGTGGTGTGTTCATATATGATTTAGAGACAATAGTCAGTGGTGTGTTCATATATGATTTAGAGACAATAGTCAGTGGTGTGTTCATATATGATTTAGAGACAATAGTCAGTGGTGTGTTCATATATGATTTAGAGACAATAGTCAGTGGTGTGTTCATATATGATTTAGAGACAATAGTCAGTGGTGTGTTCATATATGATTTAGAGACAATAGTCAGTGGTGTGTTCATATATGATTTAGAGACAATAGTCAGTGGTGTGTTCATATATGATTTAGAGACAATAGTCAGTGGTGTGTTCATATATGATTTAGAGACAATAGTCAGTGGTGTGTTCATATATGATTTAGAGACAATAGTCAGTGGTGTGTTCATATATGATTTAGAGACAATAGTCAGTGGTGTGTTCATATATGATTTAGAGACAATAGTCAGTGGTGTGTTCATATATGATTTAGAGACAATAGTCAGTGGTGTGTTCATATATGATTTAGAGACAATAGTCAGTGGTGTGTTCATATATGATTTAGAGACAATAGTCAGTGGTGTGTTCATATATGATTTAGAGACAATAGTCAGTGGTGTGTTCATATATGATTTAGAGACAATAGTCAGTGGTGTGTTCATATATGATTTAGAGACAATAGTCAGTGGTGTGTTCATATATGATTTAGAGACAATAGTCAGTGGTGTGTTCATATATGATTTAGAGACAATAGTCAGTGGTGTGTTCATATATGATTTAGAGACAATAGTCAGTGGTGTGTTCATATATGATTTAGAGACCATAGTCAGTGGTGTGTTCATATATGATTTAGAGACAATAGTCAGTGGTGTGTTCATATATGATTTAGAGACCATAGTCAGTGGTGTGTTCATATATGATTTAGAGACAATAGTCAGTGGTGTGTTCATATATGATTTAGAGACAATAGTCAGTGGTGTGTTCATATATGATTTAGAGACAATAGTCAGTGGTGTGTTCATATATGATTTAGAGACAATAGTCAGTGGTGTGTTCATATATGATTTAGAGACAATAGTCAGTGGTGTGTTCATATATGATTTAGAGACAATAGTCAGTGGTGTGTTCATATATGATTTAGAGACAATAGTCAGTGGTGTGTTCATATATGATTTAGAGACAATAGTCAGTGGTGTGTTCATATATGATTTAGAGACAATAGTCAGTGGTGTGTTCATATATGATTTAGAGACAATAGTCAGTGGTGTGTTCATATATGATTTAGAGACAATAGTCAGTGGTGTGTTCATATATGATTTAGAGACAATAGTCAGTGGTGTGTTCATATATGATTTAGAGACAATAGTCAGTGGTGTGTTCATATATGATTTAGAGACAATAGTCAGTGGTGTGTTCATATATGATTTAGAGACCATAGTCAGTGGTGTGTTCATATATGATTTAGAGACAATAGTCAGTGGTGTGTTCATATATGATTTAGAGACCATAGTCAGTGGTGTGTTCATATATGATTTAGAGACAATAGTCAGTGGTGTGTTCATATATGATTTAGAGACCATAGTCAGTGGTGTGTTCATATATGATTTAGAGACAATAGTCAGTGGTGTGTTCATATATGATTTAGAGACCATAGTCAGTGGTGTGTTCATATATGATTTAGAGACCATAGTCAGTGGTGTGTTCATATATGATTTAGAGACAATAGTCAGTGGTGTGTTCATATATGATTTAGAGACAATAGTCAGTGGTGTGTTCATATATGATTTAGAGACAATAGTCAGTGGTGTGTTCATATATGATTTAGAGACAATAGTCAGTGGTGTGTTCATATATGATTTAGAGACAATAGTCAGTGGTGTGTTCATATATGATTTAGAGACAATAGTCAGTGGTGTGTTCATATATGATTTAGAGACAATAGTCAGTGGTGTGTTCATATATGATTTAGAGACATAGTCAGTGGTGTGTTCATATATGATTTAGAGACAATAGTCAGTGGTGTGTTCATATATGATTTAGAGACCATAGTCAGTGGTGTGTTCATATATGATTTAGAGACAATAGTCAGTGGTGTGTTCATATATGATTTAGAGACCATAGTCAGTGGTGTGTTCATATATGATTTAGAGACAATAGTCAGTGGTGTGTTCATATATGATTTAGAGACAATAGTCAGTGGTGTGTTCATATATGATTTAGAGACCATAGTCAGTGGTGTGTTCATATATGATTTAGAGACAATAGTCAGTGGTGTGTTCATATATGATTTAGAGACAATAGTCAGTGGTGTGTTCATATATGATTTAGAGACAATAGTCAGTGGTGTGTTCATATATGATTTAGAGACCATAGTCAGTGGTGTGTTCATATATGATTTAGAGACAATAGTCAGTGGTGTGTTCATATATGATTTAGAGACCATAGTCAGTGGTGTGTTCATATATGATTTAGAGACAATAGTCAGTGGTGTGTTCATATATGATTTAGAGACCATAGTCAGTGGTGTGTTCATATATGATTTAGAGACAATAGTCAGTGGTGTGTTCATATATGATTTAGAGACAATAGTCAGTGGTGTGTTCATATATGATTTAGAGACAATAGTCAGTGGTGTGTTCATATATGATTTAGAGACAATAGTCAGTGGTGTGTTCATATATGATTTAGAGACAATAGTCAGTGGTGTGTTCATATATGATTTAGAGACAATAGTCAGTGGTGTGTTCATATATGATTTAGAGACAATAGTCAGTGGTGTGTTCATATATGATTTAGAGACAATAGTCAGTGGTGTGTTCATATATGATTTAGAGACAATAGTCAGTGGTGTGTTCATATATGATTTAGAGACAATAGTCAGTGGTGTGTTCATATATGATTTAGAGACAATAGTCAGTGGTGTGTTCATATATGATTTAGAGACAATAGTCAGTGGTGTGTTCATATATGATTTAGAGACAATAGTCAGTGGTGTGTTCATATATGATTTAGAGACAATAGTCAGTGGTGTGTTCATATATGATTTAGAGACAATAGTCAGTGGTGTGTTCATATATGATTTAGAGACAATAGTCAGTGGTGTGTTCATATATGATTTAGAGACAATAGTCAGTGGTGTGTTCATATATGATTTAGAGACAATAGTCAGTGGTGTGTTCATATATGATTTAGAGACAATAGTCAGTGGTGTGTTCATATATGATTTAGAGACAATAGTCAGTGGTGTGTTCATATATGATTTAGAGACAATAGTCAGTGGTGTGTTCATATATGATTTAGAGACAATAGTCAGTGGTGTGTTCATATATGATTTAGAGACAATAGTCAGTGGTGTGTTCATATATGATTTAGAGACAATAGTCAGTGGTGTGTTCATATATGATTTAGAGACAATAGTCAGTGGTGTGTTCATATATGATTTAGAGACAATAGTCAGTGGTGTGTTCATATATGATTTAGAGACAATAGTCAGTGGTGTGTTCATATATGATTTAGAGACAATAGTCAGTGGTGTGTTCATATATGATTTAGAGACAATAGTCAGTGGTGTGTTCATATATGATTTAGAGACAATAGTCAGTGGTGTGTTCATATATGATTTAGAGACAATAGTCAGTGGTGTGTTCATATATGATTTAGAGACAATAGTCAGTGGTGTGTTCATATATGATTTAGAGACAATAGTCAGTGGTGTGTTCATATATGATTTAGAGACAATAGTCAGTGGTGTGTTCATATATGATTTAGAGACAATAGTCAGTGGTGTGTTCATATATGATTTAGAGACAATAGTCAGTGGTGTGTTCATATATGATTTAGAGACAATAGTCAGTGGTGTGTTCATATATGATTTAGAGACAATAGTCAGTGGTGTGTTCATATATGATTTAGAGACAATAGTCAGTGGTGTGTTCATATATGATTTAGAGACCATAGTCAGTGGTGTGTTCATATATGATTTAGAGACAATAGTCAGTGGTGTGTTCATATATGATTTAGAGACCATAGTCAGTGGTGTGTTCATATATGATTTAGAGACAATAGTCAGTGGTGTGTTCATATATGATTTAGAGACATAGTCAGTGGTGTGTTCATATATGATTTAGAGACAATAGTCAGTGGTGTGTTCATATATGATTTAGAGACAATAGTCAGTGGTGTGTTCATATATGATTTAGAGACAATAGTCAGTGGTGTGTTCATATATGATTTAGAGACAATAGTCAGTGGTGTGTTCATATATGATTTAGAGACAATAGTCAGTGGTGTGTTCATATATGATTTAGAGACAATAGTCAGTGGTGTGTTCATATATGATTTAGAGACAATAGTCAGTGGTGTGTTCATATATGATTTAGAGACAATAGTCAGTGGTGTGTTCATATATGATTTAGAGACAATAGTCAGTGGTGTGTTCATATATGATTTAGAGACAATAGTCAGTGGTGTGTTCATATATGATTTAGAGACAATAGTCAGTGGTGTGTTCATATATGATTTAGAGACAATAGTCAGTGGTGTGTTCATATATGATTTAGAGACAATAGTCAGTGGTGTGTTCATATATGATTTAGAGACAATAGTCAGTGGTGTGTTCATATATGATTTAGAGACAATAGTCAGTGGTGTGTTCATATATGATTTAGAGACAATAGTCAGTGGTGTGTTCATATATGATTTAGAGACAATAGTCAGTGGTGTGTTCATATATGATTTAGAGACAATAGTCAGTGGTGTGTTCATATATGATTTAGAGACAATAGTCAGTGGTGTGTTCATATATGATTTAGAGACAATAGTCAGTGGTGTGTTCATATATGATTTAGAGACAATAGTCAGTGGTGTGTTCATATATGATTTAGAGACCATAGTCAGTGGTGTGTTCATATATGATTTAGAGACAATAGTCAGTGGTGTGTTCATATATGATTTAGAGACAATAGTCAGTGGTGTGTTCATATATGATTTAGAGACAATAGTCAGTGGTGTGTTCATATATGATTTAGAGACAATAGTCAGTGGTGTGTTCATATATGATTTAGAGACAATAGTCAGTGGTGTGTTCATATATGATTTAGAGACAATAGTCAGTGGTGTGTTCATATATGATTTAGAGACAATAGTCAGTGGTGTGTTCATATATGATTTAGAGACAATAGTCAGTGGTGTGTTCATATATGATTTAGAGACAATAGTCAGTGGTGTGTTCATATATGATTTAGAGACAATAGTCAGTGGTGTGTTCATATATGATTTAGAGACAATAGTCAGTGGTGTGTTCATATATGATTTAGAGACAATAGTCAGTGGTGTGTTCATATATGATTTAGAGACAATAGTCAGTGGTGTGTTCATATATGATTTAGAGACAATAGTCAGTGGTGTGTTCATATATGATTTAGAGACAATAGTCAGTGGTGTGTTCATATATGATTTAGAGACAATAGTCAGTGGTGTGTTCATATATGATTTAGAGACAATAGTCAGTGGTGTGTTCATATATGATTTAGAGACAATAGTCAGTGGTGTGTTCATATATGATTTAGAGACCATAGTCAGTGGTGTGTTCATATATGATTTAGAGACAATAGTCAGTGGTGTGTTCATATATGATTTAGAGACAATAGTCAGTGGTGTGTTCATATATGATTTAGAGACAATAGTCAGTGGTGTGTTCATATATGATTTAGAGACAATAGTCAGTGGTGTGTTCATATATGATTTAGAGACAATAGTCAGTGGTGTGTTCATATATGATTTAGAGACAATAGTCAGTGGTGTGTTCATATATGATTTAGAGACAATAGTCAGTGGTGTGTTCATATATGATTTAGAGACAATAGTCAGTGGTGTGTTCATATATGATTTAGAGACAATAGTCAGTGGTGTGTTCATATATGATTTAGAGACAATAGTCAGTGGTGTGTTCATATATGATTTAGAGACCATAGTCAGTGGTGTGTTCATATATGATTTAGAGACAATAGTCAGTGGTGTGTTCATATATGATTTAGAGACAATAGTCAGTGGTGTGTTCATATATGATTTAGAGACAATAGTCAGTGGTGTGTTCATATATGATTTAGAGACAATAGTCAGTGGTGTGTTCATATATGATTTAGAGACAATAGTCAGTGGTGTGTTCATATATGATTTAGAGACAATAGTCAGTGGTGTGTTCATATATGATTTAGAGACAATAGTCAGTGGTGTGTTCATATATGATTTAGAGACAATAGTCAGTGGTGTGTTCATATATGATTTAGAGACAATAGTCAGTGGTGTGTTCATATATGATTTAGAGACAATAGTCAGTGGTGTGTTCATATATGATTTAGAGACAATAGTCAGTGGTGTGTTCATATATGATTTAGAGACAATAGTCAGTGGTGTGTTCATATATGATTTAGAGACAATAGTCAGTGGTGTGTTCATATATGATTTAGAGACAATAGTCAGTGGTGTGTTCATATATGATTTAGAGACAATAGTCAGTGGTGTGTTCATATATGATTTAGAGACAATAGTCAGTGGTGTGTTCATATATGATTTAGAGACAATAGTCAGTGGTGTGTTCATATATGATTTAGAGACAATAGTCAGTGGTGTGTTCATATATGATTTAGAGACAATAGTCAGTGGTGTGTTCATATATGATTTAGAGACAATAGTCAGTGGTGTGTTCATATATGATTTAGAGACAATAGTCAGTGGTGTGTTCATATATGATTTAGAGACAATAGTCAGTGGTGTGTTCATATATGATTTAGAGACAATAGTCAGTGGTGTGTTCATATATGATTTAGAGACAATAGTCAGTGGTGTGTTCATATATGATTTAGAGACCATAGTCAGTGGTGTGTTCATATATGATTTAGAGACAATAGTCAGTGGTGTGTTCATATATGATTTAGAGACAATAGTCAGTGGTGTGTTCATATATGATTTAGAGACAATAGTCAGTGGTGTGTTCATATATGATTTAGAGACAATAGTCAGTGGTGTGTTCATATATGATTTAGAGACAATAGTCAGTGGTGTGTTCATATATGATTTAGAGACAATAGTCAGTGGTGTGTTCATATATGATTTAGAGACAATAGTCAGTGGTGTGTTCATATATGATTTAGAGACAATAGTCAGTGGTGTGTTCATATATGATTTAGAGACAATAGTCAGTGGTGTGTTCATATATGATTTAGAGACAATAGTCAGTGGTGTGTTCATATATGATTTAGAGACAATAGTCAGTGGTGTGTTCATATATGATTTAGAGACAATAGTCAGTGGTGTGTTCATATATGATTTAGAGACAATAGTCAGTGGTGTGTTCATATATGATTTAGAGACAATAGTCAGTGGTGTGTTCATATATGATTTAGAGACAATAGTCAGTGGTGTGTTCATATATGATTTAGAGACCATAGTCAGTGGTGTGTTCATATATGATTTAGAGACAATAGTCAGTGGTGTGTTCATATATGATTTAGAGACAATAGTCAGTGGTGTGTTCATATATGATTTAGAGACAATAGTCAGTGGTGTGTTCATATATGATTTAGAGACAATAGTCAGTGGTGTGTTCATATATGATTTAGAGACAATAGTCAGTGGTGTGTTCATATATGATTTAGAGACAATAGTCAGTGGTGTGTTCATATATGATTTAGAGACAATAGTCAGTGGTGTGTTCATATATGATTTAGAGACAATAGTCAGTGGTGTGTTCATATATGATTTAGAGACCATAGTCAGTGGTGTGTTCATATATGATTTAGAGACAATAGTCAGTGGTGTGTTCATATATGATTTAGAGACAATAGTCAGTGGTGTGTTCATATATGATTTAGAGACAATAGTCAGTGGTGTGTTCATATATGATTTAGAGACCATAGTCAGTGGTGTGTTCATATATGATTTAGAGACAATAGTCAGTGGTGTGTTCATATATGATTTAGAGACCATAGTCAGTGGTGTGTTCATATATGATTTAGAGACAATAGTCAGTGGTGTGTTCATATATGATTTAGAGACCATAGTCAGTGGTGTGTTCATATATGATTTAGAGACAATAGTCAGTGGTGTGTTCATATATGATTTAGAGACAATAGTCAGTGGTGTGTTCATATATGATTTAGAGACAATAGTCAGTGGTGTGTTCATATATGATTTAGAGACAATAGTCAGTGGTGTGTTCATATATGATTTAGAGACAATAGTCAGTGGTGTGTTCATATATGATTTAGAGACAATAGTCAGTGGTGTGTTCATATATGATTTAGAGACAATAGTCAGTGGTGTGTTCATATATGATTTAGAGACAATAGTCAGTGGTGTGTTCATATATGATTTAGAGACAATAGTCAGTGGTGTGTTCATATATGATTTAGAGACAATAGTCAGTGGTGTGTTCATATATGATTTAGAGACAATAGTCAGTGGTGTGTTCATATATGATTTAGAGACCATAGTCAGTGGTGTGTTCATATATGATTTAGAGACAATAGTCAGTGGTGTGTTCATATATGATTTAGAGACCATAGTCAGTGGTGTGTTCATATATGATTTAGAGACAATAGTCAGTGGTGTGTTCATATATGATTTAGAGACCATAGTCAGTGGTGTGTTCATATATGATTTAGAGACAATAGTCAGTGGTGTGTTCATATATGATTTAGAGACAATAGTCAGTGGTGTGTTCATATATGATTTAGAGACAATAGTCAGTGGTGTGTTCATATATGATTTAGAGACAATAGTCAGTGGTGTGTTCATATATGATTTAGAGACAATAGTCAGTGGTGTGTTCATATATGATTTAGAGACAATAGTCAGTGGTGTGTTCATATATGATTTAGAGACAATAGTCAGTGGTGTGTTCATATATGATTTAGAGACAATAGTCAGTGGTGTGTTCATATATGATTTAGAGACAATAGTCAGTGGTGTGTTCATATATGATTTAGAGACAATAGTCAGTGGTGTGTTCATATATGATTTAGAGACAATAGTCAGTGGTGTGTTCATATATGATTTAGAGACAATAGTCAGTGGTGTGTTCATATATGATTTAGAGACAATAGTCAGTGGTGTGTTCATATATGATTTAGAGACAATAGTCAGTGGTGTGTTCATATATGATTTAGAGACCATAGTCAGTGGTGTGTTCATATATGATTTAGAGACCATAGTCAGTGGTGTGTTCATATATGATTTAGAGACAATAGTCAGTGGTGTGTTCATATATGATTTAGAGACCATAGTCAGTGGTGTGTTCATATATGATTTAGAGACAATAGTCAGTGGTGTGTTCATATATGATTTAGAGACCATAGTCAGTGGTGTGTTCATATATGATTTAGAGACAATAGTCAGTGGTGTGTTCATATATGATTTAGAGACAATAGTCAGTGGTGTGTTCATATATGATTTAGAGACAATAGTCAGTGGTGTGTTCATATATGATTTAGAGACAATAGTCAGTGGTGTGTTCATATATGATTTAGAGACAATAGTCAGTGGTGTGTTCATATATGATTTAGAGACAATAGTCAGTGGTGTGTTCATATATGATTTAGAGACAATAGTCAGTGGTGTGTTCATATATGATTTAGAGACAATAGTCAGTGGTGTGTTCATATATGATTTAGAGACAATAGTCAGTGGTGTGTTCATATATGATTTAGAGACAATAGTCAGTGGTGTGTTCATATATGATTTAGAGACAATAGTCAGTGGTGTGTTCATATATGATTTAGAGACAATAGTCAGTGGTGTGTTCATATATGATTTAGAGACAATAGTCAGTGGTGTGTTCATATATGATTTAGAGACAATAGTCAGTGGTGTGTTCATATATGATTTAGAGACAATAGTCAGTGGTGTGTTCATATATGATTTAGAGACAATAGTCAGTGGTGTGTTCATATATGATTTAGAGACAATAGTCAGTGGTGTGTTCATATATGATTTAGAGACAATAGTCAGTGGTGTGTTCATATATGATTTAGAGACAATAGTCAGTGGTGTGTTCATATATGATTTAGAGACAATAGTCAGTGGTGTGTTCATATATGATTTAGAGACAATAGTCAGTGGTGTGTTCATATATGATTTAGAGACAATAGTCAGTGGTGTGTTCATATATGATTTAGAGACAATAGTCAGTGGTGTGTTCATATATGATTTAGAGACAATAGTCAGTGGTGTGTTCATATATGATTTAGAGACAATAGTCAGTGGTGTGTTCATATATGATTTAGAGACAATAGTCAGTGGTGTGTTCATATATGATTTAGAGACAATAGTCAGTGGTGTGTTCATATATGATTTAGAGACAATAGTCAGTGGTGTGTTCATATATGATTTAGAGACAATAGTCAGTGGTGTGTTCATATATGATTTAGAGACAATAGTCAGTGGTGTGTTCATATATGATTTAGAGACAATAGTCAGTGGTGTGTTCATATATGATTTAGAGACAATAGTCAGTGGTGTGTTCATATATGATTTAGAGACAATAGTCAGTGGTGTGTTCATATATGATTTAGAGACAATAGTCAGTGGTGTGTTCATATATGATTTAGAGACAATAGTCAGTGGTGTGTTCATATATGATTTAGAGACAATAGTCAGTGGTGTGTTCATATATGATTTAGAGACAATAGTCAGTGGTGTGTTCATATATGATTTAGAGACAATAGTCAGTGGTGTGTTCATATATGATTTAGAGACCATAGTCAGTGGTGTGTTCATATATGATTTAGAGACAATAGTCAGTGGTGTGTTCATATATGATTTAGAGACAATAGTCAGTGGTGTGTTCATATATGATTTAGAGACAATAGTCAGTGGTGTGTTCATATATGATTTAGAGACAATAGTCAGTGGTGTGTTCATATATGATTTAGAGACAATAGTCAGTGGTGTGTTCATATATGATTTAGAGACAATAGTCAGTGGTGTGTTCATATATGATTTAGAGACAATAGTCAGTGGTGTGTTCATATATGATTTAGAGACAATAGTCAGTGGTGTGTTCATATATGATTTAGAGACAATAGTCAGTGGTGTGTTCATATATGATTTAGAGACAATAGTCAGTGGTGTGTTCATATATGATTTAGAGACAATAGTCAGTGGTGTGTTCATATATGATTTAGAGACAATAGTCAGTGGTGTGTTCATATATGATTTAGAGACAATAGTCAGTGGTGTGTTCATATATGATTTAGAGACAATAGTCAGTGGTGTGTTCATATATGATTTAGAGACAATAGTCAGTGGTGTGTTCATATATGATTTAGAGACAATAGTCAGTGGTGTGTTCATATATGATTTAGAGACCATAGTCAGTGGTGTGTTCATATATGATTTAGAGACAATAGTCAGTGGTGTGTTCATATATGATTTAGAGACCATAGTCAGTGGTGTGTTCATATATGATTTAGAGACAATAGTCAGTGGTGTGTTCATATATGATTTAGAGACCATAGTCAGTGGTGTGTTCATATATGATTTAGAGACAATAGTCAGTGGTGTGTTCATATATGATTTAGAGACAATAGTCAGTGGTGTGTTCATATATGATTTAGAGACAATAGTCAGTGGTGTGTTCATATATGATTTAGAGACCATAGTCAGTGGTGTGTTCATATACGATTTAGAGACAATAGTCAGTGGTGTGTTCATATATGATTTAGAGACAATAGTCAGTGGTGTGTTCATATATGATTTAGAGACAATAGTCAGTGGTGTGTTCATATATGATTTAGAGACAATAGTCAGTGGTGTGTTCATATATGATTTAGAGACAATAGTCAGTGGTGTGTTCATATATGATTTAGAGACAATAGTCAGTGGTGTGTTCATATATGATTTAGAGACAATAGTCAGTGGTGTGTTCATATATGATTTAGAGACAATAGTCAGTGGTGTGTTCATATATGATTTAGAGACAATAGTCAGTGGTGTGTTCATATATGATTTAGAGACAATAGTCAGTGGTGTGTTCATATATGATTTAGAGACCATAGTCAGTGGTGTGTTCATATATGATTTAGAGACAATAGTCAGTGGTGTGTTCATATATGATTTAGAGACCATAGTCAGTGGTGTGTTCATATATGATTTAGAGACAATAGTCAGTGGTGTGTTCATATATGATTTAGAGACCATAGTCAGTGGTGTGTTCATATATGATTTAGAGACAATAGTCAGTGGTGTGTTCATATATGATTTAGAGACCATAGTCAGTGGTGTGTTCATATATGATTTAGAGACCATAGTCAGTGGTGTGTTCATATATGATTTAGAGACAATAGTCAGTGGTGTGTTCATATATGATTTAGAGACAATAGTCAGTGGTGTGTTCATATATGATTTAGAGACAATAGTCAGTGGTGTGTTCATATATGATTTAGAGACAATAGTCAGTGGTGTGTTCATATATGATTTAGAGACAATAGTCAGTGGTGTGTTCATATATGATTTAGAGACAATAGTCAGTGGTGTGTTCATATATGATTTAGAGACAATAGTCAGTGGTGTGTTCATATATGATTTAGAGACAATAGTCAGTGGTGTGTTCATATATGATTTAGAGACAATAGTCAGTGGTGTGTTCATATATGATTTAGAGACAATAGTCAGTGGTGTGTTCATATATGATTTAGAGACAATAGTCAGTGGTGTGTTCATATATGATTTAGAGACCATAGTCAGTGGTGTGTTCATATATGATTTAGAGACAATAGTCAGTGGTGTGTTCATATATGATTTAGAGACAATAGTCAGTGGTGTGTTCATATATGATTTAGAGACCATAGTCAGTGGTGTGTTCATATATGATTTAGAGACAATAGTCAGTGGTGTGTTCATATATGATTTAGAGACAATAGTCAGTGGTGTGTTCATATATGATTTAGAGACAATAGTCAGTGGTGTGTTCATATATAATTTAGAGACCATAGTCAGTGGTGTCTTCATATATGATTTAGAGACAATAGTCAGTGGTGTGTTCATATATGATTTAGAGACCATAGTCAGTGGTGTGTTCATATATGATTTAGAGACAATAGTCAGTGGTGTGTTCATATATGATTTAAAGACCATAGTCAGTGGTGTGTTCTAATATGATTTAGAGACAATAGTCAGTGGTGTGTTCATATATGATTTAGAGACCTTAGTCAGTGGTGTGTTCATATATGATTTAGAGACCATAGTCAGTGGTGTGTTCATATACGATTTAGAGACAATAGTCAGTGGTGTGTTCATATATGATTTAGAGACAATAGTCAGTGGTGTGTTCATATATGATTTAGAGACAATAGTCAGTGGTGTGTTCATATATGATTTAGAGACAATAGTCAGTGGTGTGTTCATATATGATTTAGAGACAATAGTCAGTGGTGTGTTCATATATGATTTAGAGACAATAGTCAGTGGTGTGTTCATATACGATTCAGAGACAATTGTCAGTGGTGTGTTCATATATGATTTAAAGACCATAGTCAGTGGTGTGTTCTAATATGATTTAGAGACAATAGTCAGTGGTGTGTTCATATATGATTTAGAGACCTTAGTCAGTGGTGTGTTCATATATGATTTAGAGACAATAGTCAGTGGTGTGTTCATATACGATTTAGAGACAATAGTCAGTTGTGTGTTCATATATGATTTAGAGACAATAGTCAGTGGTGTGTTCATATATGATTTAGAGACTATAGTCAGTGGAATGTTCATATATGATTTAGAGACAATAGTCAGTGGTGTGTTCATATATGATTTAGAGACTATAGTCAGTGGTGTGTTCATATATGATTTAGAGACCATAGTCAGTGGTGTGTTCATATAAAATTTAGAGACCATAGTCAGTGGTGTCTTCATATATGATTTAGAGACAATAGTCAGTGGTGTTATCATATATGATTTAGAGACCATAGTCAGTGGTGTGTTCTAATATGATTTAGAGACAATAGTCAGTGGTGTGTTCATATATGATTTAGAGACCATAGTCAGTGGTGTGTTCATATATGATTTAGAGACAATAGTCAGTGGTGTGTTCATATACGATTTAGAGACAATAGTCAGTGGTGTGTTCATATATGATTTAGAGACAATAGTCAGTGGTGTGTTCATATATGATTTAGAGACCATAGTCAGTGGTGTGTTCATATACGATTTAGAGACAATAGTCAGTGGTGTGTTCATATATGATTTAGAGACAATAGTCAGTGGTGTGTTCATATATGATTTAGAGACAATAGTCAGTGGTGTGTTCATATACGATTTAGAGACAATAGTCAGTGGTGTCTTCATATATGATTTAGAGACAATAGTCAGTGGTGTGTTCATATATGATTTAGAGACAATAGTCAGTGGTGTGTTCATATATGATTTAGAGACAATAGTCAGTGGTGTGTTCATATATGATGTAGAGACAATAGTCAGTGGTGTGTTCAGATATGATTTAGAGAAATAGTCAGTGGTGTGTTCATATATGATTTAGAGACCATAGTCAGTGGTGTCTTCATATATGATTTAGAGACAATAGTCAGTGGTGTGTTCATATATGATTTAGAGACCATAGTCAGTGGTGTGTTCATATATGATTTAGAGACAATAGTCAGTGGTGTGTTCATATATGATTTAGAGACCATAGTCAGTGGTGTGTTCATATATGATTTAGAGACAATAGTCAGTGGTGTGTTCATATATGATTTAGAGACAATAGTCAGTGGTGTGTTCATATATGATTTAGAGACCATAGTCAGTGGTGTGTTCATATATGTTTTAGAGACAATAGTCAGTGGTGTGTTCATATATGATTTAGAGACAATAGTCAGTGGTGTGTTCATATATGTTTTAGAGACCATAGTCAGTGGTGTGTTCATATATGATTTAGAGACAATAGTCAGTGGTGTGTTCATATACGATTTAGAGACAATAGTCAGTGGTGTGTTCATATATAATTTAGAGATCATAGTCAGTGGTGTGTTCATATATAATTTAGAGACCATAGTCAGTGGTGTCTTCATATATGATTTAGAGACAATAGTCAGTGGTGTGTTCATATATGATTTAGAGACCATAGTCAGTGGTGTGTTCATATATGATTTAGAGACAATAGTCAGTGGTGTGTTCATATATGATTTAGAGATCATAGTCAGTGGTGTGTTCTAATATGATTTAGAGACAATAGTCAGTGGTGTGTTCATATATGATTTAGAGACCATAGTCAGTGGTGTGTTCATATATGATTTAGAGACAATAGTCAGTGGTGTGTTCATATACGATTTAGAGACAATAGTCAGTGGTGTGTTCATATATGATTTAGAGACAATAGTCAGTGGTGTGTTCATATATGATTTAGAGACAATAGTCAGAGGTGTGTTCATATACGATTTAGAGACAATAGTCAGTGGTGTGTTCATATATGATTTAGAAACAATAGTCAGTGGTGTGTTCATATATGATTTAGAGACAATAGTCAGTGGTGTGTTCATATATGATTTAGAGACAATAGTCAGTGGTGTGTTCATATACGATTCAGAGACAATAGTCAGTGGTGTCTTCATATATGATTTAGAGACAATAGTCAGTGGTGTGTTCATATATGATTTAGAGACAATAGTCAGTGGTGTGTTCATATATGATTTAGAGACCATAGTCAGTGGTGTGTTCATATATGATTTAGAGACAATAGTCAGTGGTGTGTTCATATATGATTTAAAGACCATAGTCAGTGGTGTGTTCATATATGATTTAGAGACAATAGTCAGTGGTGTGTTCATATATGATTTAGAGACCATAGTCAGTGGTGTGTTCATATATGATTTAGAGACCATAGTCAGTGGTGTGTTCATATATGATTTAGAGACAATAGTCAGTGGTGTGTTCATATATGATTTAGAGACCATAGTCAGTGGTGTGTTCATATATGATTTAGAGACAATAGTCAGTGGTGTGTTCATATATGATTTAGAGACAATAGTCAGTGGTGTGTTCATATATGATTTAGAGACCATAGTCAGTGGTGTGTTCATATATGATTTAGAGACAATAGTCAGTGGTGTGTTCATATATGATTTAGAGACCATAGTCAGTGGTGTGTTCATATATGATTTAGAGACAATAGTCAGTGGTGTGTTCATATATGATTTAGAGACCATAGTCAGTGGTGTGTTCATATATGATTTAGAGACAATAGTCAGTGGTGTGTTCATATATGATTTAGAGACCATAGTCAGTGGTGTGTTCATATATGATTTAGAGACAATAGTCAGTGGTGTGTTCATATATGATTTAGAGACAATAGTCAGTGGTGTGTTCATATATGATTTAGAGACAATAGTCAGTGGTGTGTTCATATATGATTTAGAGACCATAGTCAGTGGTGTGTTCATATATGATTTAGAGACAATAGTCAGTGGTGTGTTCATATATGATTTAGAGACAATAGTCAGTGGTGTGTTCATATATGATTTAGAGACAATAGTCAGTGGTGTGTTCATATATGATTTAGAGACAATAGTCAGTGGTGTGTTCATATATGATTTAGAGACAATAGTCAGTGGTGTGTTCATATATGATTTAGAGACAATAGTCAGTGGTGTGTTCATATATGATTTAGAGACAATAGTCAGTGGTGTGTTCATATATGATTTAGAGACAATAGTCAGTGGTGTGTTCATATATGATTTAGAGACAATAGTCAGTGGTGTGTTCATATATGATTTAGAGACCATAGTCAGTGGTGTGTTCATATATGATTTAGAGACAATAGTCAGTGGTGTGTTCATATATGATTTAGAGACAATAGTCAGTGGTGTGTTCATATATGATTTAGAGACAATAGTCAGTGGTGTGTTCATATATGATTTAGAGACAATAGTCAGTGGTGTGTTCATATATGATTTAGAGACAATAGTCAGTGGTGTGTTCATATATGATTTAGAGACAATAGTCAGTGGTGTGTTCATATATGATTTAGAGACCATAGTCAGTGGTGTGTTCATATATGATTTAGAGACAATAGTCAGTGGTGTGTTCATATATGATTTAGAGACAATAGTCAGTGGTGTGTTCATATATGATTTAGAGACAATAGTCAGTGGTGTGTTCATATATGATTTAGAGACAATAGTCAGTGGTGTGTTCATATATGATTTAGAGACAATAGTCAGTGGTGTGTTCATATATGATTTAGAGACAATAGTCAGTGGTGTGTTCATATATGATTTAGAGACAATAGTCAGTGGTGTGTTCATATATGATTTAGAGACAATAGTCAGTGGTGTGTTCATATATGATTTAGAGACAATAGTCAGTGGTGTGTTCATATATGATTTAGAGACAATAGTCAGTGGTGTGTTCATATATGATTTAGAGACAATAGTCAGTGGTGTGTTCATATATGATTTAGAGACAATAGTCAGTGGTGTGTTCATATATGATTTAGAGACAATAGTCAGTGGTGTGTTCATATATGATTTAGAGACAATAGTCAGTGGTGTGTTCATATATGATTTAGAGACAATAGTCAGTGGTGTGTTCATATATGATTTAGAGACAATAGTCAGTGGTGTGTTCATATATGATTTAGAGACAATAGTCAGTGGTGTGTTCATATATGATTTAGAGACAATAGTCAGTGGTGTGTTCATATATGATTTAGAGACAATAGTCAGTGGTGTGTTCATATATGATTTAGAGACAATAGTCAGTGGTGTGTTCATATATGATTTAGAGACAATAGTCAGTGGTGTGTTCATATATGATTTAGAGACCATAGTCAGTGGTGTGTTCATATATGATTTAGAGACAATAGTCAGTGGTGTGTTCATATATGATTTAGAGACAATAGTCAGTGGTGTGTTCATATATGATTTAGAGACAATAGTCAGTGGTGTGTTCATATATGATTTAGAGACAATAGTCAGTGGTGTGTTCATATATGATTTAGAGACAATAGTCAGTGGTGTGTTCATATATGATTTAGAGACCATAGTCAGTGGTGTGTTCATATATGATTTAGAGACAATAGTCAGTGGTGTGTTCATATATGATTTAGAGACAATAGTCAGTGGTGTGTTCATATATGATTTAGAGACAATAGTCAGTGGTGTGTTCATATATGATTTAGAGACAATAGTCAGTGGTGTGTTCATATATGATTTAGAGACAATAGTCAGTGGTGTGTTCATATATGATTTAGAGACAATAGTCAGTGGTGTGTTCATATATGATTTAGAGACAATAGTCAGTGGTGTGTTCATATATGATTTAGAGACAATAGTCAGTGGTGTGTTCATATATGATTTAGAGACAATAGTCAGTGGTGTGTTCATATATGATTTAGAGACAATAGTCAGTGGTGTGTTCATATATGATTTAGAGACAATAGTCAGTGGTGTGTTCATATATGATTTAGAGACAATAGTCAGTGGTGTGTTCATATATGATTTAGAGACAATAGTCAGTGGTGTGTTCATATATGATTTAGAGACAATAGTCAGTGGTGTGTTCATATATGATTTAGAGACAATAGTCAGTGGTGTGTTCATATATGATTTAGAGACCATAGTCAGTGGTGTGTTCATATATGATTTAGAGACAATAGTCAGTGGTGTGTTCATATATGATTTAGAGACCATAGTCAGTGGTGTGTTCATATATGATTTAGAGACAATAGTCAGTGGTGTGTTCATATATGATTTAGAGACAATAGTCAGTGGTGTGTTCATATATGATTTAGAGACATAGTCAGTGGTGTGTTCATATATGATTTAGAGACAATAGTCAGTGGTGTGTTCATATATGATTTAGAGACAATAGTCAGTGGTGTGTTCATATATGATTTAGAGACCATAGTCAGTGGTGTGTTCATATATGATTTAGAGACAATAGTCAGTGGTGTGTTCATATATGATTTAGAGACAATAGTCAGTGGTGTGTTCATATATGATTTAGAGACATAGTCAGTGGTGTGTTCATATATGATTTAGAGACCATAGTCAGTGGTGTGTTCATATATGATTTAGAGACAATAGTCAGTGGTGTGTTCATATATGATTTAGAGACAATAGTCAGTGGTGTGTTCATATATGATTTAGAGACAATAGTCAGTGGTGTGTTCATATATGATTTAGAGACAATAGTCAGTGGTGTGTTCATATATGATTTAGAGACAATAGTCAGTGGTGTGTTCATATATGATTTAGAGACCATAGTCAGTGGTGTGTTCATATATGATTTAGAGACAATAGTCAGTGGTGTGTTCATATATGATTTAGAGACAATAGTCAGTGGTGTGTTCATATATGATTTAGAGACAATAGTCAGTGGTGTGTTCATATATGATTTAGAGACAATAGTCAGTGGTGTGTTCATATATGATTTAGAGACAATAGTCAGTGGTGTGTTCATATATGATTTAGAGACAATAGTCAGTGGTGTGTTCATATATGATTTAGAGACAATAGTCAGTGGTGTGTTCATATATGATTTAGAGACAATAGTCAGTGGTGTGTTCATATATGATTTAGAGACAATAGTCAGTGGTGTGTTCATATATGATTTAGAGACAATAGTCAGTGGTGTGTTCATATATGATTTAGAGACAATAGTCAGTGGTGTGTTCATATATGATTTAGAGACAATAGTCAGTGGTGTGTTCATATATGATTTAGAGACAATAGTCAGTGGTGTGTTCATATATGATTTAGAGACCATAGTCAGTGGTGTGTTCATATATGATTTAGAGACAATAGTCAGTGGTGTGTTCATATATGATTTAGAGACCATAGTCAGTGGTGTGTTCATATATGATTTAGAGACAATAGTCAGTGGTGTGTTCATATATGATTTAGAGACAATAGTCAGTGGTGTGTTCATATATGATTTAGAGACAATAGTCAGTGGTGTGTTCATATATGATTTAGAGACCATAGTCAGTGGTGTGTTCATATATGATTTAGAGACAATAGTCAGTGGTGTGTTCATATATGATTTAGAGACCATAGTCAGTGGTGTGTTCATATATGATTTAGAGACAATAGTCAGTGGTGTGTTCATATATGATTTAGAGACCATAGTCAGTGGTGTGTTCATATATGATTTAGAGACAATAGTCAGTGGTGTGTTCATATATGATTTAGAGACAATAGTCAGTGGTGTGTTCATATATGATTTAGAGACCATAGTCAGTGGTGTGTTCATATATGATTTAGAGACAATAGTCAGTGGTGTGTTCATATATGATTTAGAGACAATAGTCAGTGGTGTGTTCATATATGATTTAGAGACAATAGTCAGTGGTGTGTTCATATATGATTTAGAGACAATAGTCAGTGGTGTGTTCATATATGATTTAGAGACAATAGTCAGTGGTGTGTTCATATATGATTTAGAGACAATAGTCAGTGGTGTGTTCATATATGATTTAGAGACAATAGTCAGTGGTGTGTTCATATATGATTTAGAGACAATAGTCAGTGGTGTGTTCATATATGATTTAGAGACAATAGTCAGTGGTGTGTTCATATATGATTTAGAGACAATAGTCAGTGGTGTGTTCATATATGATTTAGAGACCATAGTCAGTGGTGTGTTCATATATGATTTAGAGACAATAGTCAGTGGTGTGTTCATATACGATTTAGAGACAATAGTCAGTGGTGTGTTCATATATGATTTAGAGACCATAGTCAGTGGTGTGTTCATATAAAATTTAGAGACCATAGTCAGTGGTGTCTTCATATATGATTTAGAGACAATAGTCAGTGGTGTGTTCATATATGATTTAGAGACCATAGTCAGTGGTGTGTTCATATATGATTTAGAGACAATAGTCAGTGGTCTGTTCATATATGATTTAGAGACCATAGTCAGTGGTGTGTTCATATATGATTTAGAGGCAATAGTCAGTGGTGTGTTCATATACGATTTAGAGACAATAGTCAGTTGTGTGTTCATATATGATTTAGAGACAATAGTCAGTGGTGTGTTCATATATGATTTAGAGACAATAGTCAGTGGTGTGTTCATATACGATTTAGAGACAATAGTCAGTGGTGTGTACATATATGATTTAGAAACAAAAGTCAGTGGTGTGTTCATATATGATTTAGAGACAATAGTCAGTGGTGTGTTCATATATGATTTAGAGACAATAGTCAGTGGTGTGTTCATATACGATTCAGAGACAATAGTCAGAGGTGTGTTCATATATGATTTAGAGACAATAGTCAGTGGTGTGTTCATATATGATTTAGAGACAATAGTCATGCGTGTGTTCATATATGATTTAGAGACAATAGTCAGTGGTGTGTTCATATATGATTTAGAGACAATAGTCAGTGGTGTGTTCAGATATGATTTAGAGACAATAGTCAGTGGTGTGTTCATACATGATTTAGAGACCATAGTCAGTGGTGTCTTCATATATGATTTAGAGACAATAGTCAGTGGTGTGTTCATATATGATTTAGAGACCATATTCAGTGGTGTGTTCATATATGATTTAGAGACAATAGTCAGCTGTGTGTTCATATATGATTTACAGACCATAGTCAGTGGTGTGTTCATATATGATTTAGAGACAATAGTCAGTGGTGTGTTCATATATGATTTAGAGACCATAGTCAGTGGTGTGTTCATATATGATTTAGAGACCATAATCAGTGGTGTGTTCATATATGATTTAGAAACAATAGTCAGTGGTGTGTTCATATACGATTCAGAGACAATAGTCAGTGGTGTGTTCATATATGATTTAGAGACAATAGTCAGTGGTGTGTTCATATATGATTTAGAGACAATAGTCAGTGGTGTGTTCATATATGATTTAGAGACAATAGTCAGTGGTGTGTTCATATATGATTTAGAGACAATAGTCAGTGGTGTGTTCAGATATGATTCAGAGAAATAGTCAGTGGTATGTTCATATATGATTTAGAGACCATAGTCAGTGGTGTCTTCATATATGATTTAGAGACAATAGTCAGTGGTGTGTTCATATATGATTTAGAGACCATAGTCAGTGGTGTGTTCATATATGATTTAGAGACAATAGTCAGTGGTGTGTTCATATATGATTTAGAGACCATAGTCAGTGGTGTGTTCATATATCATTTAGAGACAATAGTCAGTGGTGTCTTCATATATGATTTAGAGACAATAGTCAGTGGTGTGTTCATATATGATTTAGAGACCATAGTCAGTGGTGTGTTCATATATGATTTAGAGACAATAGTCAGTGGTGTGTTCATAAACGATTTAGAGACAATAGTCAGTGGTGTGTTCATATATGATTTAGAGACAATAGTCAGTGGTGTGTTCATATATAATTTAGAGACCATAGTCAGTGGTGTCTTCATATATGATTTAGAGACAATAGTCAGTGGTGTGTTCATATATGATTTAGAGACCATAGTCAGTGGTGTGTTCATATATGATTTAGAGACAATAGTCAGTGGTGTGTTCATATATGATTTAGAGACCATAGTCAGTGGTGTGTTCATATATCATTTAGAGACAATAGTCAGTGGTGTGTTCATATATGATTTAGAGACAATAGTCAGTGGTGTGTTCATATATGATTTAGAGACCATAGTCAGTGGTGTGTTCATATATGATTTAGAGACAATAGTCAGTGGTGTGTTCATAAACGATTTAGAGACAATAGTCAGTGGTGTGTTCATATATGATTTAGAGACAATAGTCAGTGGTGTGTTCATATATAATTTAGAGACCATAGTCAGTGGTGTCTTCATATATGATTTAGAGACAATAGTCAGTGGTGTGTTCATATATGATTTAGAGACCATAGTCAGTGGTGTGTTCATATATGATTTAGAGACAATAGTCAGTGGTGTGTTCATATATGATTTAAAGACCATAGTCAGTGGTGTGTTCATATATGATTTAGAGACAATAGTCAGTGGTGTGTTCATATATAATTTAGAGACCATAGTCAGTGGTGTCTTCATATATGATTTAGAGACAATAGTCAGTGGTGTGTTCATATATGATTTAGAGACCATAGTCAGTGGTGTGTTCATATATGATTTAGAGACAATAGTCAGTGGTGTGTTCATATATGATTTAGAGACAATAGTCAGTGGTGTGTTCATATATGATTCAGAGACAATAGTCAGTGGTGTGTTCATATATGATTTAGAGACCATAGTCAGTGGTGTGTTCATATATGATTTAGAGACAATAGTCAGTGGTGTGTTCATATATGATTTAGAGACAATAGTCAGTGGTGTGTTCATATATGATTTAGAGACAATAGTCAGTGGTGTGTTCATATATGATTTAGAGACAATAGTCAGTGGTGTGTTCATATATGATTTAGAGACAATAGTCAGTGGTGTGTTCATATATGATTTAGAGACCATAGTCAGTGGTGTGTTCATATATGATTTAGAGACAATAGTCAGTGGTGTGTTCATATATGATTTAGAGACCATAGTCAGTGGTGTGTTCATATATGATTTAGAGACAATAGTCAGTGGTGTGTTCATATACGATTTAGAGACAATAGTCAGTGGTGTGTTCATATATGATTTAGAGACAATAGTCAGTGGTGTGTTCATATATGATTTAGAGACAATAGTCAGTGGTGTGTTCATATATGATTTAGAGACAATAGTCAGTGGTGTGTTCATATATGATTTAGAGACTATAGTCAGTGGTGTGTTCATATATGATTTAGAGACCATAGTCAGTGGTGTGTTCATATATGATTTAGAGACCATAGTCAGTGGTGTGTTCATATATGATTTAGAGACAATAGTCAGTGGTGTGTTCATATATGATTTAGAGACCATAGTCAGTGGTGTGTTCTAATATGATTTAGAGACAATAGTCAGTGGTGTGTTCATATATGATTTAGAGACCATAGTCAGTGGTGTGTTCATATATGATTTAGAGACAATAGTCAGTGGTGTGTTCATATACGATTTAGAGACAATAGTCAGTGGTGTGTTCATATATGATTTAGAGACAATAGTCAGTGGTGTGTTCATATATGATTTAGAGACCATAGTCAGTGGTGTGTTCATATACGATTTAGAGACAATAGTCAGTGGTGTGTTCATATATGATTTAGAGACAATAGTCAGTGGTGTTTTCATATATGATTTAGAGACAATAGTCAGTGGTGTGTTCATATATGATTTAGAGACAATAGTCAGTGGTGTGTTCATATGCGATTCAGAGACAATAGTTAGTGGTGTGTTCATATATGATTTAGAGACAATAGTCAGTGGTGTGTTCATATATGATTTAGAAACAATAGTCAGTAGTGTGTTCATATATGATTTAGAGACAATAGTCAGTGGTGTGTTCATATATGATTTAGAGACAATAGTCAGTGGTGTGTTCATATATGATTTAGAGACAATAGTCAGTGGTGTGTTCATATATGATTTAGAGACCATAGTCAGTGGTGTCTTCATATATGATTTAGAGACAATAGTCAGTGGTGTGTTCATAGATGATTTAGAGACCATAGTCAGTGGTGTGTTCATATATGATTTAGAGACAATAGTCAGTGGTGTGTTCATATATGATTTAGAGACCATAGTTAGTGGTGTGTTCATATATGATTTAGAGACAATAGTCAGTGGTGTGTTCATATATGATTTAGAGACCATAGTCAGTGGTGTGTTCATATATGATTTAGAGACCATAGTCAGTGGTGTGTTCAGATACGATTTAGAGACAATAGTCAGTGGTGTGTTCATATATGATTTAGAGACCATAGTCAGTGGTGTGTTCATATATGATTTAGAGACAATAGTCAGTGGTGTGTTCATATATGATTTAGAGACCATAGTCAGTGGTGTGTTCATATATGATTTATAGACAATAGTCAGTGGTGTGTTCATAAATGATTTAGAGACCATAGTCAATGGTGTGTTCATATATGATTTAGAGACAATAGTCATTGGTGTGTTCATATACGATTTAGAGACAATAGTCAGTGTTGTGTTTATATATGATTTAGAGACCATAGTCAGTGGTGTGTTCATATATGATTTAGAGACAATAGTCAGTGGTGTGTTCATATATGATTTAGAGACCATAGTCAGTGGTGTGTTCATATATGATTTAGAAACAATAGTCAGTGGTGTGTTCATATATGATTTAGAGACAATAGTCAGTGGTGTGTTCATATATGATTTAGAGACAATAGTCAGTGGTGTGTTCATATATGATTTAGAGACAATAGTCAGTGGTGTGTTCATATATGATTTAGAGACAATAGTCAGTGGTGTGTTCATATATGATTTAGAGACAATAGTCAGTGGTGTGTTCATATATGATTTAGAGACAATAGTCAGTGGTGTGTTCATATATGATTTAGAGACAATAGTCAGTGGTGTGTTCAGATATGATTTAGAGACAATAGTCAGTGGTGTGTTCAGATACGATTTGTGGAGAAAAAAAATTGTTGTTCGGGGCCGTCCATAAATGACGTCACACAATTTTTGGCCCATTTTTAACCCCAAACCTCTCTTAACACGTTGTCACAAAAAGTTAGACCTCCTCAAATATGACGTCACAACGCTTTCCCCCCTCCCGCCCAGTAAAGCCGTATTTTCTATTTGAAAATTAGGATGTTTCAGATCACTTTACTGTCATTTAAATATGTACTTAGTATAAGTCTTCACTCTAATAGCGTAACTAGGGCTGTCAATATTGTTGACAAAAGCTGCGCGGGTACCCGTCCATAACTTGAACGGGTAACTGCGTTACCCGATCGAAATGCCTCAAAATTTAAGCCGTCATGCCCACAATTAGCCATAGATTTATTTGTTTATGCAACTTTAGATGTAATGAATCAGCGATGGAAAAATGATGACTTGAAATACTACTATAGTACAGAGGTGTAAAAGGAATCAGCGGAAATATCTGGGAAATGTCTCGGAAATATCTTTGTTTATTATGGAAATGCAACTTTAGATGTAATGAATCAGCGATGTAAAAATGATGACTTGAAATACTACTATAGTACAGAGGTGTAAAAACAATCAGCACAGGGGTACCAAAGAGATTTTTTTTTGGGGGGGGCGAGGGCTAAACAAAGTCTTATAAAGATAAAGGGTGATAATCGTATGATGACATGGGGGGTTATTTCTAGTTCATAGCTGACATCTGTTGTTATTAACTAAACTTTCCGGGACTGGCCTCTACTGAGTTGACCCATACCCCAGCATTTTTTTTTATTATAGTGAAGATCATTCAACGATTGAAATATTTTTAAAAACCCAAGAATATAGCAGGTGTTTTTTTAAAAAGTATGTTTGGGATAGGATTGCAGACGTGTGAGTGTGTGTGGGGGAAGGGGGTTAGATAAACAACATTGGCTCGTCTCAATCGGTCAGAAAGATGTGCGGCGTATTTATTTCAAAGCCAAAGCCAAGGTCATTTCTGTCATTTCCTGATATCGGCATTGCGATCTATTTTCCTTACTTGACTTGAACAATTCAAAGAACCAAAAACTTTTGGTTTTAAATTACTTTTGTTTCATGTTCCAAGGACAAAAAGTTTATCAAAATATATTGTAGTTTGTCGAGACCGTGTTTTTTTCTCCGTTTGACAGTTATTTCTTTTAAAGCGTTTTCATGTTAAACGTTTTTCACAGTATATATTCTAACGAAAAGTTTTAATTTGATAAATTATTTCACGAGCCGAAATGTGAACACCGAATAGCCGCAGTTCGACCACCGTTGGTATATACACATTGCAGTAACATTTTCACGGGTACCCGGGAGAAATTTTACTACCCGGGTAATTGCTCGGCAACGGGTACCCGCTTACAGGCCTAATCTGACACGTGTAAAGCCATGTAAAATGTCAATAAATAAATTGCAATAATTCAAATATTTAAGTGGTACTTTGATTTAAAATTGAATGTTTTGATGTGACGTCACATTTTAAAACCCCCCCCCCTCGTCACACATCTTCACTAATGCGTGACACCCCACTCCCCCATGTAGGTACGTGACGTCAATTATGGACGGCCCCTTCACACATTTTAAGAAATGTTACAGCTTCCATCCCGTGAAGCAAGAATAAGATGACACTGTGTCCACATGATTGGACAGTAGGACAAGGTTTTGTAAAGGAGAGTGACTCTGTCCTAAATAACAGGCCCCTTCATCTCATTGATTTTTAAGGGTTGATTCGGAGCTTCAGTTCGAGTCTCTCAAGTTGTCTTTTAAAAGGAGTGGGATTATCATGTAACTTAGCTTAATTTATATCTTATCTCATTGTATATCTAATCTTATGTCTTATCTAGAATCTTATCTTATATCCCGTCTTAGATCTCATCTTAAAATTATCTTAGTTGATTTGGTGTGTAACAGTTGATTTGGTGTGTAACAGTTGATTTGGTGTGTAACAGTTGACTGGGTGTGTAACAGTTGATTTGGTGTGTAACAGTTGACTGGGTGTGTAACAATTGATTTGGTGTGTAACAGTTGATTGGGTGTGTAACAGTTGATTTGGTGTGTAACAGTTGACTGGGTGTGTAACAGTTGATTGGGTGTGTAACAGTTGATTTGGTGTGTAACAGTTGATTGGATGTGTAACAGTTGATTTGGTGTGTAACAGTTGATTTGGTGTGTAACAGTTGATTTTGTGGGTAAAACTTGACTGGGTGTGTAACAGTTGATTGGGTGTGTAACAGTTGATTTTGTGTGTAACAGTTGATTGGGTGTGTAACAGTTGACTGGGTGTGTAACAGTTGATTGGGTGTGTAACAGTTGACTGGGTGTGTAACAGTTGATTTGGTGTGTAACAGTTGATTTGGTGTGTAACAGTTGATTTGTGGGTAAAACTTGACTGGGTGTGTAACAGTTGATTGGGTGTGTAACAGTTGATTTTGTGTGTAAAAGTTGATTGGGTGTGTAACAGTTGACTGGGTGTGTAACAGTTGATTGGGTGTGTAACAGTTGACTGGGTGTGTAACAGTTGATTTTGTGTGTAACAGTTGATTTGGTGTGTAACAGTTGATTGGGTGTGTAACAGTTGACTGGGTGTGTAGCAGTTGATTGGGTGTGTAACAGTTGACTGGGTGTGTAACAGTTGATTGGGTGTGTAACAGTTGATTTGGTGTGTAACAGTTGATTTGGTGTGTAACAGTTGACTGGGTGTGTAACAGTTGACTGGGTGTGTAACAGTTGATTTGGTGTGTAACAGTTGATTTGGTGTGTAACAGTTGATTTGTGGGTAAAACTTGACTGGGTGTGTAACAGTTGATTGGGTGTGTAACAGTTGATTTTGTGTGTAAAAGTTGATTGGGTGTGTAACAGTTGACTGGGTGTGTAACAGTTGATTTGGTGTGTAACAGTTGAATGGGTGTGTAACAGTTGATTGGATGTGTAACAGTTGATTGGGTGTGTAACAGTTGACTGGGTGTGTAGCAGTTGATTTGGTGTGTAGCAGTTGATTGGGTGTGTAACAGTTGACTGGGTGTGTAACAGTTGATTGGGTGTGTAACAGTTGATTTGGTGTGTAACAGTTGATTTGGTGTGTAACAGTTGACTGGGTGTGTAACAGTTGACTGGGTGTGTAACAGTTGATTTGGTGTGTAACAGTTGATTTGAGGTGTAACAGTTGATTGGGTGTGTAACAGTTGACTGGGTGTGTAGCAGTTAATTTGGTGTGTAACAGTTGATTGGGTGTGTAACAGTTGATTTGGTGTGTAGCAGTTGACTGGGTGTGTAGAGGTATAGATTTCCTGAAATAGGTCACAATTTATTAGCCACGTTGTTGATGACAAGAATGTTCAGGCCAATGATCTACACGTTGTTGATGACAAGAATGTTTGGGCCAATGATCTACACGTTGTTGATGACAAGAATGTTTGGGCCAATGATCTACAAGTGTTCACGTCTACTTGGCTGAATACAAATCGCCTCATTTACATAATGATCTAATGGTTCACTCATTATTTACCAAGCTGTTTCTCTGCTTCAGCGGTCTTTAAATATTTTTGTGTCAAATCCTGACATTCTAACATAATGATTCGTTCCCCGTTAGTTCACTCTGTCTCGTTAGTGCAGACTGATTCTTATAATACAGTACTGAGGAGAAGCGTCGCAAAAAAAAACAACAACAAACAAACAAAAAACGGACCTTCTATCTTCTCCATTTGGATAATTTTGTTTTGTCTATACAGACGCTCCTCCTAAACAGAAGACTATTGCGTCCTACATTCGGCTATAACCGTATCGGCAAGTGACGACGCAGCGTTCACAGGCCACTGTTATGAGGGACCACGCCATTCTAAGCTATGAGAGACCAAGCTATCCTCAGCTATGAGGGACCACGCTATCCCAAGCTATGAGGGACCACGCTATCCTCAGCTATAAGGGACCACGCTATCCTCAGCTATGAGTGACCACGCTATCCTCAGCTATGAGGGACCACGCTATCCTCAGCTATGAGGGACCACGCTATCCTCAGCTATGAGGGACCACGCTATCCTCAGCTATGAGGGACCACGCTATCCTCAGCTATGAGGTACCACGCTATCCTCAGCTATAAGGGACCACGCTATCCTCAGATATGAGGGACCACGCTCATGGGCGCCCGCAGAAAGTTTTCTAGGGGGGGGGGCAAAATATTTTTAGTAATGTTTTAATGTAGTTTTAATTTACTGTAGCGTATATGTATGGTAAACGAACGGACTGGACACTTTAGTAATGAAGGGCATACATTAGTACCAAAGTTGTTATTTACACAATGTATGCAAGTATATAACGAAACATAATTTTAAAATAAAATTTATTCTTTAAACAAAAACTGGAGTCGTCTGTTATCCCTGCCAAACATATCTACAATTTTGTCCTTAAAGTCTTTTTTGTTGCCTTTCACTTTGTCTCTGTGTACGCTTAACATGCAAAACCCAGACAGACGTTCATCTGACATTGTAGATCTAAGCCATGTTTTTACACGACGTAATGTGCTGAACGATCGCTCCACAGTACATGTTGTTGCTGGTAATGTTAGCAAAACTAGTAAGGCATACCTGACAGCCGGATAAAACTTTGTAAACGGTAACAAGTCGAGGAAATCTTGGCTACTTTTGTATTCTCGCGTTTTCCAAAAATCAAACCACTTCAAGGCTTCACTTTCAAAATTATCAATGTGGTATACCTGATTAATAGTAGACATTGTATCCTTAAACTGTTGACGATTCAGTTTGTACAATTTCGAAGGGTGTAGCAACGTTAAGATAAATTGTGCACTGTTGGCTTCACAAAATCGACTCTCAATTGAGCTAATTAGAGAATCCAAGTATGGAATGTAAACTGTTTGTCTGAAGTACTCCTCAACACTTGTGGTTTCTGGATTACTTCGATGCTTTTGTCTTACACACTGTCTTGGGATAATCAGTTCAATATCCACCTTCTGTGCGATTTGTACTGTTTTCTAAAAAATATCCCTGAAATAGTTATCGGAATCACCTCGGTGAAGTTTTATTACACTGAGTCACTGAGCAGGTTTTAAACTTGCAGTTGGACTTCTGGAAGATCAACTTGAACAGCTTGAAGAGCCTGAGTAACTGGTTCCAGTATGGCAGAGTACTGCGAAATAACATTGAGACAAAATGAAAACGTGCTGGACTTTGATGAACAACATAATTGATGTGCAGCCTGTCGTGTATTTCCATTTGCATGCAATGAAAATTCTTCCAGTTGACAATAAATATCTTCAAATTTACTATAAAAAATCCGAATACTTTTATACTTGCTTGTCCATCTTGTCTCACACAGAAGAGGAATATCTGGAACAGAGGACCTCCTTTTTGGACTTTCACGAAAAAATGTAATAATTACTTTGATAGTACCAATAGTATTTCGTATCACTGCAACATTATTAAGATCATTTACTACGAGATTCAGTCTATGCGAGGCACAGTGAACAAAGGCAGCCTTGGGGTAAATACTTCGAATTTTTGCCTGAACACTATTTTCTTTCCCGGCCATTGTAGAGCATCCATCATAACCTTGACCCAGCAGATTATTAAGGAGAAGACCATATGTTTTGCAATGTTCAATAATACAATCAGATATCGTGGTGGCGTCTATATCTTTCAGAGGAGAAAATCCAAGGAATTCCTCACGAATCATAGCCTGCTCACTAGACGTATCTACAAACCGGACTCCCAGTGATAATTGTTCTGTTCCTGAGATATCTGCTGTTTCATCGGCTATGATCGAGAATCCAACATCAATGTTGGCAGCTTTTACAATATCTTCTCGCAGAGCTTGTTCAGACATGTTGATCAAATAAATCTGAGTTCGGTGTGATGTGTAACGTGCATTTTCAGCAGCTGTATCAATATGGTTTTTTGAAATACTGTCTCCTCCCTCAATTCGATACGCATAAAGTTGTTCGGCATTTCCTTTGGTACTATTTTCCCCACGAATTGCCAAATCGTTTGTTCCGCAAAATAAGATTGTTGAAATAATAGGATACAGTTTCTTTCTGTTTTCTTCAAAAATTCGTTTTACTGAATTATCTACCTGACAAATAATAACCTTATTTGGATCTCTAATGGTTGACGTGAAGTGTTCATCATCTTGTTGAGACCCACGATGCCATGCTGAGCTGATATGGTTTCTTGCACATTCATTAAAATCTTTGTACTTTGTACAAGGAGTAGTAATAAAGGCACCTTGAATTCCTCTTTGAACTGGTTGCGGAAATAAAACACAGAAAATGCAAAATGCACCTTTTAACCTTGGTGAATATGATAACCATGGACTATACTTTGTCAGCCAAGATTCCCTGAAACAACGTTTTCCACTTCCAGATATGTCACCTTCAAAATCCTATGACTGTTGAGGCTTGTATGGATCAGTTAGCAAACGATACTTAAGATCGACAGGAATCTTCATAGTAGATTTTTACATAGTTTCCAATGTCATATGTTAACATAGTATCTCCACTTTCAAGCTTGTCAGGGTCTGGTTCTGGTGGTAGCGTTGCTGCTCCAGATGAACAAGCAACAGCGTCCGTTTTCCGTTTTTTGCAGACAGGAGTTAACGTTATGTCTTCAACATCTGGAATCGATTGCTGTGGCTGTGTGAGAGGTTTTTAAAATTTCCGGATATCCATGACGCCTAAAAGTAAACTGTTTATTGCAATAACTTCTTTGCTTTGGTACACAAAGTTAGTGATGTCTAAGTTCTTGAACTAACACAGGAAAC
The DNA here is from genome assembly GCA_944989445.1 of Ampullaceana balthica. Lineage (NCBI taxonomy): Eukaryota > Metazoa > Mollusca > Gastropoda > Lymnaeidae > Ampullaceana > Ampullaceana balthica. The sequence continues at coordinate 1,033,882 of CALYLW010000100.1, forward strand.
ATATTATACAGTTATGCTACCGTCTATGCCCTACTGACGACTATCTCTACAGCACTGTCCCAAGTCTCTTACATGTCGCGCCTAAATGTTGTCTCTAAAATGTTCTCACCTAAATGTTCTCTTCCTTATATAGTCGGCGAGCCGTAAGGTGTTTGATCCGGTCCAGCAGTATTGTCATATACTCTAATCTGTCTAATTCATTTCCGGTCATTGTTAGGAGGAATTCGGAAGGCCTCACATTCGGCAGCCAAATACACAACATTGTGCTGGGCTGGGGGCGGTATTGTTTAGAGAACCGATAATTTTCACCTCTGCCCGACGCATTCCAAGCTCCACCACAATAGTGTGGTGGGCTGCGGGGGGGGGGATGGCTGTGGAAGCTTTAACTTCCGAGTCCAATAAATTTCTGGAGCCGGATGTCCTCACTTCCGATTTCCTGTCAGTCATCAGTAATCCAACACCCCAGGTACCGTCACACTGCGGGAGTGAACAAGAGCAGACAAGAAGAGGGCCCCTTGTTGCATGCGTGAGAAAGGGGGAGGGAGCACAGTGGCTGGCGCTCCCCATGTATGTTTTTGGGGGCACACGGCCACATCCATAATAAAAATACTTATGTTCAAAACAACGTTTGACTCACAACATACGGTTTTACATAAAATAATTAATATTGTAGAGAACCTGTTGGTATGTGGGTGTATTGGGCCTCATTACTACTGGTTGGACTAAACTCTCCGCTTTCACTCAATTCAAACACCAAGACTGTAAGACCACATGAAGACTTATTATTTCCTCTTTATTGCCTCTCTCCTTGATTCCTACATACACGGTAATCTCTACAATTCTCTTACTCTTAACTCTCTTTAGTCCGCACACAATCTACACTCTTCTACTACTAGCTACACTCTCAAATTTAGTTGCCTGAATGGTTGAGCGCTGAACTCTCCCGTGTGATTTTGAGATGTCACCTGAACGGCGCCGCTGCTGTCTGAATTCTGTGCATCGTAGAGTTAACTCGTCCTACCAACTCGCCGAGCTATTGGAAACGTGATTAATGGATGACGTATAGACTCCTTGAATATAACTTGGGGAATGACTCTGGAGGTGGGTGGGGGTACCATGACCCGCTCTGGTCTCTTTGATGTTAGCCCCTGGTCTGCTTTGGACGATCGCAATCATTTCCCCTGGTCAGTGCTTCGGACGGCTGACCTTTAGATAACAGAGTCTACATTAAGCACCTCTGGGCATCTGGACGCGGTTTGGTCTATTCATCTATCCAAGCTACCACATGGGGCAGTTCACACATCTTGGTCAGTCCTGACCAGACTAAAAGTCCTTGCCAGCAACAGCAATCTTTGATTTAAAGACCGTTTAACTGCCCTAATTCTCTACAATATAGAAAATATAAACATAATTACCCAGTAAAACAAAATCAGCATCAGCTTAGTTACTTTCTGTTTATTTCTCTTTACTTAAATAAATTTGTTGTCTATTATTGTCAATTTTTTTTTAAATCCATCAATCTGCAAGCGCCCCCCCCTTGCCCCCCTGCGGGCGCACATGACCACGCTATCCTCAACTATGAGGGACCACGCTATCCTCAGCTATGAGTGACCACGCTATCCTCAGCTATGAGCGACCACGCTATCCTCAGCTATGAGGGACCACGCTGTCCTCAGCTATGAGGGACCACGCTATCCTCAGCTATGAGTGACCACGCTATCCTCAGCTATGAGGGACCACGCTATACTCAGCTATGAGGGACCACGCTATCTTCAGCTATGAGGGACCTGAATTAGTTGCCTGAATGGTTGAGCGCTGAACTCTCCCGTGTGATTTTGAGATGTCACCTGAACGGCGCCGCTGCTGTCTGAATTCTGTGCATCGTAGAGTTAACTCGTCCTACCAACTCGCCGAGCTATTGGAAACGTGATTAATGGATGACGTATAGACTCCTTGAATATAACTTGGGGAATGACTCTGGAGGTGGGTGGGGGTACCATGACCCGCTCTGGTCTCTTTGATGTTAGCCCCTGGTCTGCTTTGGACGATCGCAATCATTTCCCCTGGTCAGTGCTTCGGACGGCTGACCTTTAGATAACACAGTCTACATTAAGCACCTCTGGGCATCTGGACGCGGTTTGGTCTATTCATCTATCCAAGCTACCACATGGGGCAGTTCACACATCTTGGTCAGTCCTGACCAGACTAAAAGTCCTTGCCAGCAACAGCAATCTTTGATTTAAAGACCGTTTAACTGCCCTAATTCTCTACAATATAGAAAATATAAACATAATTACCCAGTAAAACAAAATCAGCATCAGCTTAGTTACTTTCTGTTTATTTCTCTTTACTTAAATAAATTTGTTGTCTATTATTGTCAATTTTTTTTAAAATCCATCAATCTGGGGGGGGGGCAAGCGCCCCCCCCTTGCCCCCCTGCGGGCGCACATGACAACGCTATCCTCAACTATGAGGGACCACGCTATCCTCAGCTATGAGTGACCACGCTATCCTCAGCTATGAGCGACCACGCTATCCTCAGCTATGAGGGACCACGCTGTCCTCAGCTATGAGGGACCACGCTATCCTCAGCTATGAGTGACCACGCTATCCTCAGCTATGAGGGACCACGCTATACTCAGCTATGAGGGACCACGCTATCTTCAGCTATGAGGGACCACGCTATACTCAGCTATGAGGGACCACGCTATCCTCAGCTATGAGGGACCACGCTATCCTCAGCTATGAGCGACCACGCTATCCTCAGCTATGAGGGACCACGCTATCCTCAGCTATGAGCGACCACGCTATCCTCATCTATGAGCGACCACGCTATCCTCAGCTATGAGGGACCACGCTATACTCAGCTATGAGGGACCACGCTATCTTCAGCTATGAGGGACAACGCTATACTCAGCTATGAGCGACCACGCTATCCTCAGCTATGAGGGACCACGCTATCCTCAGCTATGAGCGACCACGCTATCCTCAGCTATGAGGGACCACGCTATACTCAGCTATGAGGGACCACGCTATCTTCAGCTATGAGGGACCACGCTATACTCAGCTATGAGGGACAACGCTATACTCAGCTATGAGCGACCACGCTATCCTCAGCTATGAGGGACCACGCTATACTCAGCTATGAGGGACCACGCTATACTCAGCTATGAGGGACCACGCGATCTTCAGCTATGAGGGACCACGCTATACTCAGCTATGAGGGACCACGCTATACTCAGCTATGAGGGACCACGCTATACTCAGCTATGAGGGACCACGCTATCTTCAGCTATGAGGGACCACGCTATCCTCAGCTATGAGTATGAGGGACCGCGCTATACTCAGCTATGAGGGACCACGCTATCTTCAGCTATGAGGGACCACGCTATCCTCAGCTATGAGGGACCACGCTATCTTCAGCTATGAGGGACCACGCTATCTTCAGCTATGAGGGACCACGCTATCCTCAGCTATGAGGGACCACGCTATCCTCAGCCACTTTTGTTTCCATGACTAGTGTCATTCGGAGCTGGGTGGACACCCTTGGCCCCGGGAACAAATCCCCCGCCATCACCCGTGACCCTCGGTGCGCCAGTCGAGCGCGCATGCCACTCGACCACCGTGATTTGTGAGATTTTATTTAGACTGCTGGACTTGACTGTAATCAGTTTACTGTTGCCTGGCTTTCGTCTTGCGAGGATTTCTGTCTGGTTGTCTGACAGACATCTGAGGAAGACACAATCGTTGCCACAAGAAGCAGACACTTCTCTCGCTTTTGTTAACGTGTGAGGATATTCGTAAGATGAAGGATGTTGACAGCAGCGCACACCTTTTCCACACCATCTCAACGTGACTTTCTTTTGTATAGAACAGTCACAATGAGAGATTGAAACAAGCATCCGAAAAAGTCGAAAATCAAATTCAGGACGAAACTTCGTAGCTACAAGCAGTCAGGCAGCTGTGAGCTAAACTAGATTAAGTCAAGTTAAAGTCATATACATTACTGACTTCTCTCACTCAGGAAAAAAAAAGAAGGCATCGAAAGACAACATGTTTTAACAAAATATATTTATCACTTTAATTTTTTTTTACAACACAATTTTAGTTAAAAAAGGAAAGCCCTGCTTATAGGATACATTTATATACATTATTTATACAAAACATGTGAAAATGGAAACAAATGTTTAAAATCATACAAAAAGGTAAAGTAAAGATAGTTTTCACTTTGTTACATCAACATTAATGAAACTTAATGTTCGCTAGTTAGTTTGTTTAACCACCACTTACCACTCAACCGATCCAATGTGTTTTCACATTCCAAGAATGGTAGCTATTTTTAACATGTAGATAAAATGTATTTGTTGTATATATTAGTATTAATAAACTGCAGTAAATTCGCTCAAGAAATTGTCTTCTTTTACAATGGCTCTATGACTTTGAGATTGCATGATTTTTGTATGCATCTGAGACTGCATGACTCTGCTATTGTATGACTATGATTTATGACTGTTAGACTGTATGACTCTGCTATTGTATGACTATGATTTATGACTGTTAGACTGCATGACTCTGCTATTGTATGACTATGATTTATGACTGTTAGACTGCATGACTCTGCTATTGTATGACTATGATTTATGACTGTTAGACTGCATGACTCTGCTATTGTATGACTATGATTCATGACTGTTAGACTGTATGACTCTGCTATTGTATGACTATGATTTATGACTGTTAGACTGTATGACTCTGCTATTGTATGACTATGATTTATGACTGTTAGACTGCATGACTCTGCTATTGTATGACTATGATTTATGACTGTTAGACTGTATGACTCTGCTTTGTATGGCTCTGCTATTGTATGACTCTGCTATTGTATGACTATGATTTATGACTGTTAGACTGCATGACTCTGCTATTGTATGACTATGATTTATGACTGTTAGACTGTATGACTCTGCTATTGTATGACTATGATTTATGACTGTTAGACTGCATGACTCTGCTATTGTATGACTATGATTTATGACTGTTAAACTGTATGACTCTGCTATTGTAT
>CALYLW010000100.1:1041446-1103946 GCA_944989445.1 Ampullaceana balthica
AGCAGGCGAGGGCCGTGGGGAACATGTAGTACAACGGATGGACACCAGTAGTCAGTGCCTGGACAAGGGGAGAGTAACATGGTCAATCATGGGGGAGAACTTCTTGATAAATTTGGTAGATGTCCATCTTGGTTTATGGTTTTAGTTTTGAGAAAATATTGACAAAGGAAAAGCTTTTCCGAAATGTTTATTTGTGTATTGGTCCATTAATAAAGCTTTAATTTATGTTTTAATTGTAATCATGCACATAATTCGTTTGTGTATATTTTATTTTATTTGACAGCTTTATCGCAGTCCAATTCCCTATGAAACTTAGAATAACCAGTCAGTATAAAATGCTTCTGTGTGTTTATATTTCTGTAAGTAAAAATTTTTGCTACTAAAGGCATAATTTATTAAAGTAGGAATCAGTTGTAAGGTACAGACCAGCTGTGACATGATGGGCATCAGTAGCGTGGCTATAGCCGTGTTGGACGTGACCTCGGTAGCCGCAGCTGTGATGTAGCAGATGATGAACAAAATCCCCCATTTGTTCCAGTCACTGAAGAATGCGAGCTCGTGACCTATCCAGGCAGAAAGGCCAGATTTCTGTGCGGCAAACACCATTTACATATTAATACATAAGGCCATTCAAGGATTCACAATAAAAAAAGAGTAATATCCCTTTGTAGTTTGACAGAAGAAGAGTATGCGAGAGGTAGACAAGGTTAGGGAGGCAATGTTCCCTCTAAGGTTCGTTGGTCCGTGTGCAAAGTATACCCAAAAAAATAAATAACAACAACAACAACAAACAAATCGTGTGCAAAGTTTCACAACATTCATTTTTTGTGCAATATTGTACAACATTTGCTAGGCGGTAATTCTAAACTGCGGCGCAGCGTCGGTCAGATATTTGCGCAGCTTAAAAGGAACATTGGAGTCAGGTATAGAGAATGTGAGTAAAATAATATTTTTAAAAAATGTTAGAGATCGAATTAGGTGTAAAATAGAATCCTTCAGCAAATAATTGTAATGGGGGTTCTTGCAATGCAAAGAAGAAGAAACTAAAATGGAACCTCACAGAATCCCACATCATGTTGGTGTCTTGGAAATTTTCAGTTAATAACCTTCACAACAGCCTGGGCTCTAATTGAATCTTGAAACCTTGTATAACGTATAACTTATACCTAGTTTGTGGTTAAACTATTTGAATGTCTACTGGTGTTGGTAAAAGGGTCTTAAGTCCCTTGACCTTGGCGTATATATGTTGCAGTTTAATAATAACGAAGACTCAAAGAACATGAACTCTTGCTTCATTTCATGTCAAGGTATGGACTCCTATATCAAGATTATGCCCTCCTTTGTTTCATGCCAAGAGATTAAAACGCAGTGTATTTAATTAAGGAAATTTGATGCTGGCGTTATTAGTGGCCGACCAGTGTTTAAATTCAATGAGAAATACCTGACTCCATACACCCCCCCCCCACACCCACCCACAAGGTTCATTAGACAACACAAGGCGTAGAGATGTTTCAAATAAAGGGGGAGTGCGTTGTATGTACCCACCTCACAACCTTTGGACAAGGCGTACCCACCGCCCAGCAGTAGAAACAAATGCCAGGGCATCTTCGCGTGTACCACCTTCCAGTTTAGTAATGGGCGGATCTCCAAGGGTCCCGACTGGAGAAATAAAGCATTCAAAATAAAATCGAAACAACACGTATTCAATGAATTTATTAAAAAATAGTTTTTTTCCACCCTATAAGGATAAATCCAACTTTTAAACCAAATTTTGAATTGTCAAGTGATTCAAACCAAAGAGTAACAGTTGCTGAACAAGGAATGCCTTTCTTGATATACACCCCACAATAACTTGTGGAGAAAGTATGTTTATATTTTCGTATTTATAAATTTTTAAAATATAGAAATTTAAATATTTAGTATAGCTTACATAATAAATTTTACAAAAATTCTCCTGCTATGATATATAGACACAAATGTATGCTTAAGACAGGGTTTCTGCCCAAAATCTAATATCAAAATCAATGAGTTTTCCAGGGGAAATTCCCAATTTCCAGGACAATTTTAGAAATTAAAGATCAAAGGTCAAAATCAAAGAAGAAGATGTTTCGCTGCACTGAATGAAAAAGAAAAGAAAACTCGTGAACCCTGATATTTTGTTCACCCCATCTTTCAACAAATCAAATTACACGACATTTAAAGAGAAACTAAAAATTGATGAATTTTAGCAGTTTAAAAATTATATTTCGAATTCAAGTAGATTTCCGGGACATTTTGAAATTCCAAGAGGTTGTAGAAATGATATAACATGCAATGAACGATAGCATTGAATGTGACGTGTGAAATGATATAACGTGCAATGAACGATAGCGTTGAATGTGACGTGTGAAATGATATAACGTGCAATGAACGATAGCGTTGAATGTGACGTGTGAAATGATATAACATGAAATGAACGATATCATTGAATGTGACGTGTGAAATGATATAACATGCAATGAACGATAGCATTGAATGTGACGTGTCAAATGATATAACATGCAATGAACGATAGCATTGAATGTGACGTGTCAAATGATATAACATGCAATGAACGATAGCATTGAATGTGACGTGTCAAATGATATAACATGCAATGAACGATAGCATTGAATGTGACGTGTCAAATGATATTACATGCAATGAACGATAGCATTGAATGTGACGTGTCAAATGATATAACATGCAATGAACGATAGCATTGAATGTGACGTGTCAAATGATATAATATGTCATGGATGAAGGTGTTGATGTCGAATTTTTAATGCAATTTCCCATAGGAAAAATTGCATTTATACATTTGAAATGCCTGTGCTGTCTGTTCGAGCTTGCACAAGCCACTCCTCCTGAACCATACCAGATAGAGGATTCGGGTCTTTTGCAAATATGTTAAGGAGGTCCCAAGGATGTGCAAGGGCTAAAAAGATTTTACTGGATTTCCTAGATAATAATTTTTTATAAAAAATATCAGTATTTTGTCAATTTCTCACCAACCATAACAGCTATCGGGTTGAAATAAACGCGAAACGATAGCTAATAATATTTGGAACAATGTTGGAGAAGGAATTTTTCAAAAATCTCTTTTCTTTAGACTGTCTTAATTTTAGCAGCACTTTGTAGATAGCAATTGTTTTGTTTACTTTCAGAATTATTGATTTGAAATGACTTTTAATGTAATCTAGAATGATAGTTAATGGGGTTTTCCCGCTTTGTGCATGCTAATGTTACACTGTTACGCGATGCGCATTGTATTGACACATTCTTGGTCTGACTCTAGAATGATTTCCCTTGAATAAAAAAATCGGAAATTCTTTGTTGGAAATTTCGTTTAAATACTCATTCTAGTTTTTATTACTTGTTTTTTATATATTTTTTTTTACATAATCTTAAATTGACACCTTCATCTGGGCCCTCTGAACACTGCGACTGCTGGGAACCCTTGTATTTACATGGCTCCGAATTGGCTATAGGAGTGTCCTTTAAATGCATATGGGAGCAAACCAAACCGATCAAAGTAGGTATTAGTTAGCCTCAGTAAGTGTCGCGACGTCCCTGCTTACATCTGACGAGCTGCTTGTCCACGGTCCTGATCTTCTCCCTTTCCCACTTCTCGGGATGAGCCGGGTCTTTGTAGCTCTTCAGAAATGGAAGCGTGGAAGGTACTGCAAACAACAGGACGGCTATCAAGATGGCTGCCGCGCCATCTTTCACCCTGAAACATGGCGTTTGGGAGAAAATTCGATGTAATGAAAAACATTTTCTAAATACTGGGGAAGGCTACATATAGAATAATATTATTCGTTAGAGTTAATTAGGTTAATCAATCATTTACTTTAAAAAATCTTCGTGTTTTACGAATTTTTAACATGGTAAAATCATTTATTAATTTTTAAGAAGCTGTCTTTATTAATGCAGTCGTGCTAAACTTGAGAAGTCTTGCTATTATAAAGGCATACTATTGTCCTTGCGATAATTTAATGAACTATATTTAGTTTCCTCCCAAATTATTTATTTAGTTTTTATATGTTCAGTTAAAATAGCACCAAGCTACAGGAACTGATCTCTCGTGATGTAGCATTGAACAAGTTTAGACATAGAGCAGAAGCCAGTATTATTACAATGAAACCTATTTGAAATTTTAAGTAATAATAAAATGTAATGTTCTGTTCTTAATGGCAATGGTGTAGAAAAACGAGCGATATTGAGTCCTAATATATTTAATCGAAATTATACTCAAATTGCCTTAACAAAAATGCTAATCTAAAAAAGTTGTAAGTTTTTAAAAAGACAAAATTAGTTCACTGAAAGATCAGTTTGACCAATTGTTCGATCCAAACATGTTGCACGCTACGTACTCGATGATTTGAAACTGTGAGCCCCATCCAGTGGTGCCACCAAGGTCACGTGTTATCCACAAGACGACAAGAACTACGAACAAAAACAGGATGATTATCTGCCCACAACTGAGGAATATTACACAAATATTACGTTATCACACACAAAAAAAGAAAATAAATAATTTCAAGGAGAGGTTCAACAATTCATAATACAGATCCAACCATCTCACCAGCAATGTTCCCTCTAAGGTTCGTTTCTCCGTTTGCAAAGTAAAAAAAAACCTCGTGTGCAAAGTAGCACAGCATCAATTTCTGTGTGCAATTCTTTACAAAATTTGCTGCGCGGTAATTCTTAAAATGCTGCGCGGCGTCGGTCACATACCTGCGCAACCGCGCAGCTCAAAGGGAACATTGCTCACCATATACATTTAAATGACTATCTAACTATCAATACAACAATGCTTCCGTGACTTTAAATTTGGTAAATTTAATTAACATGTTTATAGAAAAAAATTCTTTGCTGATTTGCTCCTCTTATCACCTAAAAAGACACAGATGTAAAAAATGTAGATAATTCCTGCTTGTTCTCATTTCCAAGACTTATGTACAGTGTCTAAACTAATACCAACATACTAAAATGTTTCATGCGTCCAGAAGTAGAAATTATTTACACAGTTACTTCTTAAAATTTTAAAATTTAAAAATTTTAAATGATCATGACTTTACTTTACATATGGTATTATACAGAAGGGGCTTTTCTGGCCAAATGTTTCAATAACTTCTGATTGACTCTTAAGACACGTTGATTTGAGATCGTCCGTTATCTTTCTTTGAACTCTTCAAGCTCCAGGGTGAATCAATCCGTAATGAACTATCAAAGTTTTACATGACTGCGGTGATATTACGTTCTGTCTTGAAACCACAGATTCGAAAGAGGGGATTACAAAACACGGGGTTACAAAACACGGGATTGCAAAACACAGGATTACAAAACACGGGATTACTAAACACGGGATTACAAAACACGGGATTACTAAACGCGGGAAGTGACATAGTGACTAACTTAGTGTCACTTGCCTTGCATGTCATTATATAATGAATCCTAAGCCCCATACACAATGAAATCGTGCCGTTCATGTCAATATGTAGTCACACCTAAGGGCCCAGCTTGTCAATATGTAGTCACACTAAATGGCCCAGCTTGTCAATATTTACTCACACTAAAGGGCCCAGCTTGTCAATATTTACTCACACTAAAGGGCTCAGCTTGTCAATATGTACTCACACTAAAGGGCCAAGCTTGTCAATATGTACTCACACTAAAGGGCCCAGCTTGTCATACTCATCCTTGAGGACCTGTTTTATCCGGACGGAACTATCGCTGTCTGCTCTCTTCTTTGTACAGCAATTACAGGCACCACTGCAACAAAGGTAGGAAGGAAATATTTTTAAATATGCATGCACTACGGGGTATAAAATAAGGAATATTAAAGAATGCATGCACCCGGGGTATAACGTGAACATCTACCTCTGCAATAGAATGTGAAGGATGCAATATAATGTGAAGGATGCAATATAATGTGAAGGATGCAATAGAATGTGAAGGATGCAATAGAATGTGAAGGATGCAATAGAATGTGAAGGCTGCAATAGAATGTGAAGGTTGCAATAGAATGTGAAGGTTGCAATAGAATGTGAAGGTTGCAATAGAATGTGAAGGTTGCAATAGAATGTGAAGGTTGCAATAGAATATGAAGGTTGCAATAGAATATGAAGGTTGCAATAGAATGTGAAGGTTGCAATAGAATATGAAGGTTGCAATAGAATATGAAGGTTGCAATAGAATGTGAAGGTTGCAATAGAATGTGAAGGTTGCAATAGAATATGAAGGTTGCAATAGAATGTGAAGGTTGCAATAGAATATGAAGGTTGCAATAGAATGTGAAGGTTGCAATAGAATGTGAAGGCTGCAATAGAATGTGAAGGTTGCAATAGAATGTGAAGGTTGCAATAGAATATGAAGGTTGCAATAGAATATGAAGGTTGCAATAGAATATGAAGGTTGCAATAGAATGTGAAGGTTGCAATAGAATATGAAGGTTGCAATAGAATGTGAAGGTTGCAATAGAATGTGAAGGTTGCAATAGAATGTGAAGGTTGCAAAAGAATGTGAAGGTTGCAATAGAATATGAAGGTTGCAATAGAATATGAAGGTTGCAATAGAATATGAAGGTTGCAATAGAATGTAAAGGTTGCAATAGAATATGAAGGTTGCAATAGAATATGAAGGTTGCAATAGAATATGAAGGTTGCAATAGAATATGAAGGTTGCAATAGAATGTGAAGGTTGCAATAGAATGTGAAGGTTGCAATAGAATAAGAAGGTTGCAATAGAATATGAAGGTTGCAATAGAATATGAAGGTTGCAATAGAATATGAAGGTTGCAATAGAATATGAAGGTTGCAATAGAATGTGAAGGTTGCAATAGAATATGAAGGTTGCAATATAATGTGAAGGTTGCAATAGAATGTGAAGGTTGTAATAGAATGTGAAGGTTGCAATAGAATGTGAAGGTTGCAATAGAATATGAAGGTTGCAATAGAATATGAAGGTTGCAATAGAATATGAAGGTTGCAATAGAATGTGAAGGATGCAATATAATGTGAAGGATGCAATATAATGTGAAGGATGCAATAGAATGTGAAGGATGCAATAGAATGTGAAGGATGCAATAGAATGTGAAGGCTGCATCTCAAAATATCGAGCATAAAAACAAGGATTGGTAAATTAAATATTTAGTCTGCTTATTTGCTTGGCGTACACCGAAGTTTCTCGTGTTGAAGCAGATGTTCTGGGTTGAAAAGAGTCTCAGCCCCGATACAAACCATTATTGGAGAACACGAAAATTACCGAAAACATTGTTGGATTTTTAAATTGCTGTTTTCTGAGACTTACCAACCGCTCACCACAATTACTTTTTCCCCCCTTGCCATATACGTGACGCCATTGAGGCAAACATAGCTGTGTAATTTGAAAAAACTAAATAAACGACTAAATAAATGACTAAGGCAATTTGGCAGAGAGCAAGTCGTGATACAAAATTAGGGGTGTACCGGATTCAATTTTTTAAAATCCGGCTCGGGCTGGATTTATGAAGTGAAATCCAGCTGAACCCGGAGTCGGACGTGTAAAATGGCTTGATTCCGGATTCGCCTCAGCCGAAATCCGGTACACCCCTATAAATAATTCGAGCCACTGTTGAGTCATGGACTTGGCTCTGTGATTATTTTGGATTTTTATACGAGCTACGTTCCTGGAAGTGGTTATTAGGATGTGTCCTTGTAGCTCAGTGCTTACATGTGTAGTTTTCAAACATAGATTTTGTGGGTTGGGTTTCGTTACTGCAGTGTTGACTTGTGGTGTGCAAATCAGAGGCAATTGGACAGAGTTCATTAATTTTCTCATTCCGCATGATAATCCACCAAGAGCTGAGGTGGACCGGAAGTGTTGCCGGGGGCGTGGCCGTGACGCACTGATGGTGCCCACGTGATGGAAACGATTTGTGAGAATTGATTTTCCAATATTTTAGTACCAGTCGGTACAATTATTATTATGTTTGAAAGTATTGTGAGTTACAGTAACGCCAGGTGTGTATGGACTCACCTGCACCGGAGGAAGGCGATCTGCAGCCAGCCCCAACAGACCAGCAGGATGACCACAGACAAGGGGAGACCAAAGCCCATCCAGCTACCAAATGTCACAGGGTTTTCCACGTTGTAACGTGTGTAGATTCTTAAAGAAGGGAAATAAATTAAGAATAAGAAATTGGGTGCCATATTTTAAAAATTAGAATGGAGCTATCATGCTTACAACATTCTTCTCTCTGATAGGTTACTGGGATTTATATTATATATATATATATATTATTTGGTTATTGGGAATATTTGTTCTTCTTGGTATCCTTTTACTAGTTCCAAAATAGTAAACTGTGACATTCGTTTCTTATGTCGAACTGTTTAAAAGTTAGGGGGTTGAGTATATATAAGCCATATATCTTAAAATTTACTTTTTAAATCAGCATTTATCACAAAGATAAACAAATAAAACAACTCGTTATTTTTCCCCTTCTCGGAACAAAACTTTTTGTCAATATGTTCATCATTTAGTTGCGTCCTTATTTTCACGTTTTTTCATCTAGTTTCCCATATGCAATTCTGCTGGAGTGTAAGCCATTACTTCCCCTGGGTATGGTAAAAAGATTCACTACCAAATATACTACCATTATCAAGCTATATCACTGTGACAATTAAGTCACTCACAGGTCGGCGTGCGCCTTCAGTGCCAGGTTGGGTCCCGTCCCTGTCAAGCTGGCGATCCCACCAGAGTTGGCGGCGTAGCAGATACAGAGTGACATGCCCTTGCATAACCTTTTGAACTTTGGGTCATCGTCGTCCTCGTCCCTTGGTGCCAGTGACATCACCGTGGTTCATCTGCAGGTTTGGACATGGCTGTTTGTTTCTCACTGCATGAGACGTGAAATGCGGTGAAAGGCAACACATAGCAAACGAGTGATGAATTATTATTATTATTATTATTATCATTATATATATTTATTTTTTTGGGGGGGGGGCAGGGGGATATATAGATCAAAGACCTTTCGTCAACTGTAATATATTGCTTCTTAACCATGTTGCATATCTTCTTAAATTTCCAAACACTTCTCGCATCCAATTGACAAAGATAATGATGATCATAAACATAATAATAATAATAATACATAAAATAGTTGTAATCATAAGAAAAAGAAAACATAAAAGTAATTATTATATTAAAAAAAGATTTTTAATATATTGTTTTCTCCTAATAGGCATATTAAAAACTGGATTTAAAATTGGCATGCCTACACTCCGGTATCCCCAGGAAAGGGAGAGGGGGGGACAGAAAAGACCCTGAAACTGCCTGCGGTACCACCAGGGACACAGACAGCCTTGAAACTGCCTGCTGTACACCAAGGGACACAGACAGCCCTGAAACTGCCTGCGGTACCACCATGGACACAGACAGCCCTGAAACTGCCTGCGGTACCACCATGGACACAGACAGCCTTGAAACTGCCTGCGGAACCACCATGGACACAGACAGCCCTGAAACTGCCTGCGGTACCACCAGGGACACAGACAGCCTTGAAACTGCCTGCGGTACCACCAGGGACACAGACAGCCTTGAAACTGCCTGCGGTACCACCAGGGACACAGACAGCCTTGAAACTGCCTGCGGTACCACCATGGACACAGACAGCCCTGAAACTGCCTGCGGTACCACCAGGGACACAGACAGCCTTGAAACTGTCTGCGGTACCAATAGGGACAAAGACAGCTTTGAAACTGCCTGCGGTAACACCATGGACACAGACAGCCTTGAAACTGCCTGCGGTACCACCATGGACACAGACAGCCCTGAAACTGCCTGCGGTACCACCAGGGACACAGACAGCCTTGAAACTGCCTGCGGTACCACCAGGGACACAGACAGCCCTGAAACTGCCTGCGGTACCACCATGGACACAGACAGCCTTGAAACTGCCTGTGGTACCATCAGGGACACAGACAGCCTTGAAACTGCCTGCGGTACCACCAGCGACACAGACAGCCCTGAAACTGCCTGCGGTACCACCAGCGACACGGACAGCCCTGAAACTGCCTGCGGTACCACCAGCGACACATACAGCCATGAAACTGCCTGCGGTACCACCAGCGACACAGACAGCCTTGAAACTGCCTGCGGTACCACCAGCGACACATACAGCCATGAAACTGCCTGCGGTACCACCAGGGACACAGACAGCCTTGAAACTGCCTGCGGTACCACCAGGGACACAGACAGCCCTGAAACTGCCTGCGGTACCACCATGGACACAGACAGCCTTGAAACTGCCTGTGGTACCATCAGGGACACAGACAGCCTTGAAACTGCCTGCGGTACCACCAGCGACACAGACAGCCCTGAAACTGCCTGCGGTACCACCAGCGACACGGACAGCCCTGAAACTGCCTGCGGTACCACCAGCGACACATACAGCCATGAAACTGCCTGCGGTACCACCAGCGACACAGACAGCCTTGAAACTGCCTGCGGTACCACCAGCGACACATACAGCCATGAAACTGCCTGCGGTACAACCAGCGACACGGACAGCCCTGAAACTGCCTGCGGTACCACCAGGGACAACCCTTAAACTGGCTCTGCTATCCCCGAGGGTGCAAACAGCCCTGAATGTGTAACCAAGCAGACGGATTAAAATTTATAACAATTTCTTTAATTTCAAACCAAACACGTACATGTCTGCATCTTTCATGACGTCGTAACTCGTCGTATTTTGGCGCTTGACTTTCAGCTCAAGTATCGTCTCGACCTGAGCTAGAACGTGAAGATGAGGAGTTAGTGAGCTGTATAGCTCACATTGCTGAATCAAAATTATTGTTTGGGTAGTTGGTAGTTAGTGAGCTGTATTTATAACATTGCTGAATCTATGTTATTGTTTGGGTAGTGAATGTGATGTATTTATAACATTGCAGACTCATTGTTATTGTTTGAGGAGTATTAAGATATGTTATAAATAAAATTACAAAACAATTGTTATCAGAGGCGTCACTAGAGGTCGTACTGGGCTGAGTGACTCCATCATAAGGGGTGACACATAAATGTAAAAATTATGTATGTTCCAGAATTTTCGGTACTGGCTCGGTGTAGGTTTATGGGATAAGCCGTGAGAAGATGACGCCATGAGTTTATGGGATAAGCCGTGAGAAGATGACGCCATGAGTTTATGGGATAAGCCGTGAGAAGATGATGCCATGAGTTTATGGAATAAGTCGTGAGGGGATGACGCCATGAGTTTATGGGATAAGTCGTGAGGTGATGACGCCATGAGTTTATGGGATAAGCCGTGAGGTGATGACGCCATGAGTTTATGGGATAAGTCATGAGGGGATGACGCCATGAATTTATGGGATAAGTCATGAGGGGGTGACGCCATTAGTTTATGGGATAAGCCGTGAGGTGATGACGCCATGAGTTTATAGGATAAGTCGTGGGGGATGACGCCATGAGTTTATAGGATAAGTCGTGGGGGATGACGCCATGAGTTTATAGGATAAGTCGTGGGGGATGACGTCATGAGTTTATGGGATAAGTTGTGGGGGATGACGCCATGAGTTTATGGGATAAGTCTTGAAGGGATGCCGCCATGAGTTTATGGGATAAGTCGTGAGGGGATGACGCCATGAGTTTATGGGACAAGTCGTGAAGGGATCACGCCATGAGTTTATGGGATAAGTCGTGAGGTGATGACGCCATGAGTTTATGGGATAAGTCGTGGGGGATGGGGATGACGCCATAAGTTTATGGGATAAGTCGTGAAGGGATGGCGCCATGAGTTTATCGGATACGTCGTGGGGGATGACGCCATGAGTTTATGGGATAAGTCGTGAAGGAATGACGCCATGAATTTATGGGATAAGTCGTGAAGGGATGACGCCATGAGTTTATGGGATAAGTCGTGAGGGGATGACGCCATGAGTTTATGGGGTAAGTCGTGAAGGGATGATGCCATGAGTTTATGGGATAAGTCATGGGGGGATGACGCCATGAGTTTATGGGATAAGTCGTGAGGGGATGACACCATGAGTTTATGGGATAAGTCGTGAAGAGATGACG
Organism: Ampullaceana balthica; assembly: GCA_944989445.1. Taxonomy (NCBI): domain Eukaryota; kingdom Metazoa; phylum Mollusca; class Gastropoda; family Lymnaeidae; genus Ampullaceana; species Ampullaceana balthica. Next base: position 1,053,540 of record CALYLW010000100.1, read on the forward strand.
CCATGAGTTTATGGGATAAGTCGTGAGGGGATGACGCCATGAGTTTATGGGATAAGTCGTGAAGGGATGACGCCATGAGTTTATGGGATAAGTCGTGGGGGATGACGCCATGAGTTTATGGGATAAGTCGTGGGGATGACGCCATGAGTTTATGGGATAAGTCGTGGGGGATGACGCCATGAGTTTATGGGATACGTCGTGGGGGATGATGCCATGAGTTTATGGGATAAGTCGTGAGAAGATGACGCCATGAGTTTATGGGATAAGCCATGAGAAGATGACGCCATGAGTTTATGGGATAAGCCGTGAGAAGATGACGCCATGAGTTTATGTGATAAGTCGTGAGGGGATGACGCCATGAGTTTATGGGATAAGTCGTGAGGGGATGACGCCATGAGTTTATGGTATAAGTCATGAGGGGGTGACGCCATTAGTTTATGGGATAAGCCGTGAGGTGAAGACGCCATGAGTTTATAGGATAAGTCGTGGGGGATGACGCCATGAGTTTATAGGATAAGTCGTGGGGGATGACGCCATTAGCTTATGGGATAAAACGTGGGGGATGACGCCATGAGTTATGGGATAAGTCGTGAAGGGATGACGCCATGAGTTTATGGGATAAGTCGTGAAGGGATGACGCCATGAGTTTATCGGGATAAGTCGTGGGGGATGACGCCATGAGTTTATGGGATAAGTCGTGAAGGAATGACGCCATGAGTTTATGGGATAAGTCGTGGGGGTGACGCTATGCGTTTATGGGATAAGTCGTGAGGTGATGACGCCATGAGTTTATGGGATAAGTCGTGAAGGGGATGACGCCATGAGTTTATGGGATAAGTCGTGAGGGGATGACGCCATGAGTTTATGGGGTAAGTCGTGAAGGGATGATGCCATGAGTTTATGGGATAAGTCATGGGGGATGACACCATGAGTTTATGGGATAAGTCGTGAGGGGATGACACCATGAGTTTATGGGATAAGTCGTAAAGGGATGACGCCATGAGTTTATGGGATAAGTCGTGAGGGGATGACGCCATGAGTTTATGGGGTAAGTCGTGAAGGGATGACGCCATGAGTTCATGGGATAAGTCATGAAGGAATGACGCCATGAGTTTATGGCATAAGTCGTAAATGGATCACGCAATGAGTTTATGTGATAAGTCGTGAAGGGATGACGCCATGAGTTTATGGGATAAGTCGTGAAGGGATCACGCCATGAGTTTATGGGATAAGTCGTGAAGGGATCACGCCATGAGTTTATGGGATAAGTCGTGAAGAGATCACGCCATGAGTTTATGGGATAAGTCGTGAAGGGATGACGCCATGAGTTTATGGGATAAGTCGTGAGGGGATGACGCCATGAGTTTATGGGGTAAGTCGTGAAGGGATGATGCCATGAGTTTATGGGATAAGTCATGGGGGATGACGCCATGAGTTTATGGGATAAGTCGTGAGGGGATGACGCCATGAGTTTATGGGGTAAGTCGTGAAGGGATGACGCCATGAGTTCATGGGATAAGTCATGAAGGGATGACGCCATGAGTTTATGGCATAAGTCGTAAATGGATCACGTCATGAGTTTATGTGATAAGTCGTGAAGGGATGACGCCATGAGTTTATGGGATAAGTCGTGAAGGGATCACGCCATGAGTTTATGGGATAAGTCGTGAAGGGATCACGCCATGAGTTTATGGGATAAGTCGTGAAGGGATCACGCCATGAGTTTATGGGATAAGTCGTGAAGGGATCACGCCATGAGTTTATGGGATAAGTCGTGAAGGGATCACGCCATGAGTTTATGGGATAAGTCGTGAAGGGATAACGTCATAAGTTTATGGGATAAGTCGTGAAGTGATCACGCCATGAGTTTATGGGATAAGTCGTGAAGGGATGACGCCATGAGTTTACGGTGTAAGCCAGGGTTTCCTAACCAGTGGTGCATGCACACCTAAGGGGTGCATGAGCAGGTTCCAGGGGGTGCATGAACCATTCAGAGAAAAAAAAAGAAAAAGAGGAGGAATAAAAAAAGAAGGAAAAAAAGAAAGAAAAACTAATAATCTGAAAATGTAAACAATAAGCAAGGCATGCTGCGTCAAAGGGTGCCCATATATAACCTTTTTGAGAGGAACATCTTTCTGAAAATTTCATTCATTACTTGGCATAGCTGGCTGACATCTTCTCCATCTTGAATGAGTTGAACACATCTCTTCATGGACCTGCTATAATTGTAATGGATGGTACTGAGAGATTGCAAGCTATCCTTAACAAACTGCCACTATTCCAACGACGACTAGAAAAGTCCAACTTGGCAAACTTTCCACTCTTGGATGAAGTTGTAATATCTGCTGCAGAAGGAAGCACTGAGGGATCACTGCCTGACAACATCAAAGGGGACATTTCAGAGCACCTTTCAACATTTCAAAGGTCTTTTGATGGGTATTTCTGTCAAGAAATTTCTATGAAAGACCTTTGGATTCGCAATCCTTTTCTCTGTGACTTGGAAAACATTGATGATAGTGACCTTGCTAAAGATGACCTGATTGATTTGAGAACCAGAGAAGTACTAAGGAGTGCCTTCAGTTGCAATACCTTAAATGAAATTTGGTGCGCCCAGCTAGATTCCTACCCACAACTAGCCAGCACTGAGGGCAGTACTGACTCTCCTTCCATTTGCCACAACCTATCTATGTGAAGCAGGATTCTCCACACTTTTGACGATTAAAACCAAGGCAAGGTATAAGTTGAATGCAGAGGATGACATGAGAGTTGCTTTGTCCAAAACAGTCACCAGATTTAAATCGCTGATTCATCATAAGAAGCAGCAGATCTCTCAATAAATTCCCTGTTGCCTATTGTCAAAACTGTTATGTTCCTAAAAGAAACATACTTTATTATGCATTTTCTGCAAGTTTCATGAGGGGGTGCATGAACTTTTTTGGGCATCTGAAGGGGTGCATGGACCCCAAAAGGTTAGGAACCACTGGTGTAAGCCATGAGGGGATGACGCCATGATTGTACCGCCCTTGGTGACATCTACCCTAGTGACGCCTCTGATTTTTATTTTCAAACGCAGACCTGCGAGATTCAAAGAGGGAGGGCTAGGTGGGAAATAGACCAGCAGGTCACAAACATAAGTGTTGTGTGTGTGTGGGGGGGGGGTGGGGGTGCTGACCAAAGTTATACTTTTCCTTCTTTTAACTGGGTTGGGTATACATCTCAAACAGGGATCAATATCCGCTGTTGATTAACAATATCAGTTTCTTCAACTAGGCCAGTGCTTCTCAAATCTTTTTAGTATGGCGGAATTTATATGGTGGAATGTTTATGTAGCTCCAAGGAACGGTGCTTTATTTTACATGTACTGACGCGGTAGCGTCACGGTAGCGAAATTTATTTATTTATTGTTTTGTTTCATTTTATGTGCCAAAAATTTCCCTTTCTATAGGGTTAGTATTAACGGTTGCAAATGGAGGACTATAATCTTATTTTCCTGTCCTTTCTTGATAATTTCTGCGGAGCGGTGTCGGATGGCCCACGGACCACCTCTTTGAGTAGCACTCACCTAGACAACATATCACTTCTGTGTAATTTACAGACCTTCTGGCACCTTCTTGACCTTCTTGCTCGCGCCTTTAATCTGCACCACGATTGCCTCGGCTATAGGCACCATCATGGCGGTGGTCGCCGTGTTGGAGATCCACATGGACAGGAACCACGTGGCCAGCATCATTCCCAGCATTAACCTGGTCACGTGAGGTCACGTGTTAGAAAATGAAATTTTTATGTCAATGGGTGGTTCATTAAAAATTGTAATTAAAAAAAAATATTTTAAAATGAAAATTCGCTGAAAAATATGAAGTTCGTGTTCACTTTAATTTAAATCGAATTGATCCCACTAATTTTTTGTAAGAATCAACGTTTCACATATTAAGAATCATTGTCATTTGTCATAACTATGCAATGATCTGTAGTCTTTCCGTATCTGATATATATATTTTTAAAAATATTTTTTATGTAAAAATCGCCTGTTATTTGTAAAGAAACACTACAATTCTAAATCTAAGAAGTATGTCATATATTTCAAAATTCTTTTTTATCCAAACTTTCCGATGTTTTTATTATCATTCTTTCTACTTCAATTTCCATCTTAGGTTTGGATGCCTTGGTTTTGCGCAGCGCTCAAATTGTTTGTTAAGACATTTTCCTGCCTCCCTTCTATTCTTTCAGAGTTGTATTGGCCAAACTAAAATTTTCGGAAAAAAAGTTATTTAAAAAAAAAGAATGGTATCGTAAAATTAATCGGAGTTTTATAAGCATTGGTCGTTTTTGTGGTTAAAATTTTTTACTTTTGCCGAGAAAATCGAATGTATAAAAATTATCTTAAAAAGCAAAAGCTTTCTATCAAGAATCCTCTATAAATTAATGCTCATTGATGCAATTCGTAACATTTTATAATAAAAGTGTGTAAAACACAACAACAACAAAAAAACAACAACAAAAAACAAACAAAAAACAAGCACGCATACACAATGACATGTACACATCCAAACAAAATACGCCACATAATATGGGGGCAGAAAAAATGTATGTCTTTTTAAAAGTGGGGGGAAAGTCACCCATTTAAATACAATGACCCAATGGTTATGACACTGCGAATAAAATGTGGGTGAGACTGCAATCAGGCTTATCTTATCTGTTTACAGACGCTCCTTCTATACAGAAGATTATTGCGTCCTACGCTTATCTTATTAGGCTTATAGATATGACACTGACCATCTTGGTTCGGAGCCCACCATCATCATGATCTTGAGAGCTATCCGCCTATGGAGCTCCCAGTACTCGATAGCTATGGCCATGACGAGACCTCCGATAAACAGCATGTTGACATCCTGTTGGGTACAGTTGAGTTTAGAATTTCACACACTTTACGGTATCACTGTACAGGTGCGATCACGTTAAGTCGAGGTCGTTCGGGTCCATATGAATGAAATCGCGATTTACGTGAATCGCGATTTATAGTCACCTAGTACAGATTTCAGTGTAACTTATTGAGGGATAATAAAGGATTCAAATAAAAAACGTTTTTTCTTCCCTAAGATAACATTTATTTAAAATTAAATTACGTTTATACTCACGTATTATATATGTATATATCAATACATATCATTGAACACTTCTTTTAATCCAATATATTAAAAGAACTTTACAAAATTTACAGAAAAATCGGTAATTGTTTATAGCTGATGCTTTGTAGTAAGCCTAATGTTAAGTACATGAATCCGTACAACTTTTATAAAATCCCAAATTACTGTTTAAAAAAAATTATGTTACATTTTAAAAGTTAATTAAAATGACATTTTAGACCAAAAAAAATAATTTTCAGCAAGTAACTACTACTACCACGGGAAACAGAAACATAAAATCGCGGGAAAATCACGCGTACGTATTATTTAATGCTATGTTACGTCACAAAATTTGGGAGCCAAGGAATTACCGTGACTTTATAATGTGTTATATACAGGTCACCTTAGAATGTATTATATTTATATCACTTTAGAATGTGTTATATTTATTTCACTTTAGAATGTGTTCTATTTATGTCACTTTAAAATGTGTTATATTTATGTCACTCTTCGTCAACAAAATTCCCCCGCTCAACCCCCGTCCTGATTTGATAAAAGTCTGTTTGTTTGTTGTTGTTGTTGTTTTTTTTGTTTTTTGTTTGCTCACGTTCATATACTGGGCCGCCACTTCATTGGACGAGATAATCTCGAAAAATGGGAAGAGAAACACCGGAATAAGGGCCGTAACTCCCACGGGAAGTGACTCTGAGATCCAGTAGACCGCCATGAGGACGACCACGTAGGCGCATTTGGCTTCCTGAAAACAAAAAGAATCGTCAGTAGAGTTTGTCATAAATACTCGGACCGGAAAACGTCAGACTACATTGCGTAATATTTCTATACAAGATACGACCCGCGGCGTAACGTACGCCGCAGACTTGCTCATCATAGATAGTGCAAAGAACGGGGGGGGGGAAGGAGGTGAGAGAATGGACACAAACAGCAGCACGAAGTAATGGAGAGAAAGAGTAACGTGGAGACATGTGCACAGCGGTTGTAGTTAAAAAAAGGTGGAAAAGAACGAGCAGAAAAAACATTAATTTATATTTTAAAAAAATTATCGCCAGGACTTTCCCTGTGCAAGTCGGACGTGATAACCACTACACTACGAATCACATGTTATTCTGTGAAGGAACAACGCATGTTAGCGCAAGAAAAGTTGTTGCCTACACCATTTTTTTTCTTTTCATCCCACCACGCTTGCCAACCGTTATTTTTCTACCCCAGCGAGGGTCCTTCGTCATGCCCATTTGCACATGGTCGTTTAGGAGAAATATATATATATATATATAATATAGATTTGTATAAGGTTTTATGTATAGCTGCGGAAATTGACGATTAATTTCTCGATTAATCGTTAAAATTTTTTTATCGATTAAAATTATTCTAATCGATAAAAATTCGATTAAAATTAAAGAAAATATTTATAATATTTAAAAATTTTTTGATTAATAAATAATTAATTGTTAATAATTAATAATAATTTATATATTTATTACGTACAAACTTCTCCCGCGTAATATTATAATTTATTTTATTAATCTATGTGGCCCGGCATACGTCAACTAAAAAATGGCTGACAGCATCAGCACAATTAAATTTAAACATATAACTCGAAAGTTGAGCAAAGGTTTTGTTTTTAAGCTAACTGCGGATGGCAAAGTCGAAGATGGTGAAAAAGTTTACTGTGTTCACTGCCATAAACAATTCTCTTTTAAATGATCAAATACATCGCTGACGTACCACCTTTAGCACAAACATCCGATCAAGTATCAACACATTGTCATAAAATTTAGTTCAAAATATTCTTAATTTTTAATGTCCGTGAGACAGGGGAAATAACTCAATAAAATATTTTAAAAAGTCAATTACCTGTTTTTGTTACTTCCCTTGAAATATTCAGTTTAATGACGTCATAAATTTCTATTTTTGGCTTTAATTGAAATTAACGATTAATTAATCGTTAATTTTTCAAAAGTTAACTATTAAATTGTAATTAATCGATAACAGCCCTATTTTTATGTAAAAAATGATCTCAGCTTAAATATAGACGTAATAACACGTTAGCAAAAGTTGGTTTATTAAAAATTGAAGGCAATTTTTGTAATTGATCAATTTCACTAAGTTGACTCAAATCAAAGCAGTCTTAACAAAGAGTGGTTGATATAAATCCTAACAGAACACCCGGATATTTGATAAAATTATATCTTAAAGAAATCTTTCCTGCTGAATACCCGGATGTTCTATTATTAGCTTTCTGTCATAAATGACGACAGATGTAACAAAAAAAAATTGTCGTAAATAATGGAGGCCAGCCTTTTTGAGAGGTTTGCGTGAAAAGTCGTGAAGAGCGGTAACATATTGTGGCAGATGAGATAAACAGATAGAAATGTATGAGATTTTAATGCATGCAGGTTTCACGCTAATTATAGACATTATTTGGTCATTGAAGTAATTCTATGTTGATTGCGTTATTTGATGTGGTCGCTGTTTCATGTCCGAGTCACATTCGAAGCCAAGGATTTGTCTTCGGCTCTTCAACTGGGCTTTCAAGTTAACTAAATTTTACGAAAGATATTTCGACCTCAATACCTGCTTCGGATTTATGATAGAAATTCATGTGCTGTGTTAAGCAATATTCTGTCTTCAGACTTCACTCTAGGATCATTATGCGACATGTCACTGTGGAACAATATGGCCAGTGCCAGATTTGGATTTGAAAAGACCGTAAGCTACTTAAGATATAGAGCCCTTTATAAGTCCAAATATTCTATGTCTGTGCCAAAAAATGACAAAAATAATTGATCACTTAGACAACTTTTATTGGGTGTCCAAAGAAAGTGGAGACCCTAAGTAATAGCTTGTGTATCGTATACGTAAATCCGGCATTGATTCAAAACCCTGTGGTCATGGTTATCCCATCGGTCGCTAGTCCGACATGTGGACGCACCTTTAATGCAAGAATAGGGAAACACGTGGCTGCCAAAGCAAAGGGACTAATATGATGACTACTACGACTGACTAACAACAGACAGCTCCACTATTTTCTTCCACTCTGTTATATTAACTATCAAGAACAACGACTGTATTGATGTATACTCACATATGATCAACAACAACGACTGTATTGATGTATACTCACATATGATCAACAACAACGACTGTATTGATGTATACTCACATATGATCAACAACAACGACTGTATTGATGTATACTCACATATGATCAACAACAACGACTGTATTGTTGTATACTCACATATGATCAACAACAACGACTGTATTGATGTATACTCACATATGATCAACAACAACGACTGTATTGATGTATACTCACATATGATCAACAACAACGACTGTATTGATGTATACTCACATATGATCAACAACAACGACTGTATTGTTGTATACTCACATATGATCAACAACAACGACTGTATTGATGTATACTCACATATGATCAACAACAACGACTGTATTGTTGTATACTCACATATGATCAACAACAACGACTGTATTGTTGTATACTCTCATATGATCAACAACAACGACTGTATTGATGTATACTCACATATGATCAACAACAACGACTGTATTGATGTATACTCACATATGATCAACAACAACGACTGTATTGTTGTATACTCACATATGATCAACAACAACGACTGTATTGTTGTATACTCACATATGATCAACAACAACGACTGTATTGTTGTATACTCACATATGATCAACAACAACGACTGTATTGTTGTATACTCACATATGATCAACAACAACGACTGTATTGTTGTATACTCACATATGATCAACAACAACGACTGTATTGATGTATACTCACATATGATCAACAACAACGACTGTATTGATGTATACTCACATATGATCAACAACAACGACTGTATTGTTGTATACTCACATATGATCAACAACAACGACTGTATTGTTGTATACTCACATATGATCAACAACAACGACTGTATTGATGTATACTCACATATGATCAACAACAACGACTGTATTGATGTATACTCACCGATGAGCCAATCACGATGATGATCGGCGACAACACAATGGGCGTCCAGAACAGAATCAAGACAGTTCGCCACGCCCAGACATGGCGCAGTATCTCTTTGACATTGGCCGACATTCTCAGACACCAGAAGTGGGTGTGGGGGTGTCCACCTAACGAGGGGTTTCAACAATTTCTGGGGGTTAAGTACAAAGATATTATTAGTCTATAACAGGAAGAAAAGACATGATTATTTTACAATTGAACGAAAAGACATGGATATTTTTAAAATATAAAGAAAAGATGTGATAATTTTACAATAAAATAAAAAGGCATGAACATTTTATAATGACGTAACTAATTTAAAATAGAATGGATATATATAACGGTACAGCCACATACTCTCAAACACTCTTAAAAAATAAATGTTGCTAGAAAAATTTATTTGTTTCGAATTTTTAAAAAATTGAGTTCAATCTCTACTGGACAAAGGTCAGCATCATTGTCAGCTGCATGCCGAGGTGGGGTGGAGAGGAGAAAGAATTTACATTGATCTAAGGTTAACAGCCTTCCAGAAGTTAACTGAATAAATAATAAGTAAAGTTTTTATGAAAAAGTAGGTGGTATAAATTACAAATGTTTGTATTTCTAGTGTTTTAAGTGAACTCTTCGATTTAAAACCAATACTGCCCAAAAGATGACTGACAAAACCAATACTGCCCAAACGATGACTGACATAACACCAATACTGACCAAACGATGACTGACATAACACCAATACTGACCAAACGATGACTGACATAACACCAATACTGACCAAACGATGACTGACATAACACCAATACTGACCAAACGATGCCTGAAATAACACCAATACTGCCCACCCTATGACTGACATAACACCATACTGCCCACCCTATGACTGACATAACACCAATACTGACCAAACGATGACTGACATAACACCAATACTGACCAAACGATGACTAACATAACACAATACTGACCAAACGATGACTGACATAACACCAATACTGCCCACCCTATGACTGACATAACACCAATACTGACCAAACGATGACTGACATAACACCAATACTGACCAAACGATGACTGACATAACACCAATACTGACCAAACGATGACTGACATAACACCAATACTGACCAAACGATGACTGACATAACACCAATACTGACCAAACGATGACTGACATAACACCAATACTGACCAAACTATGACTGACATAACACCAATACTGCCCACCCTATGACTGACATAACACCAATGCTGCCGAAACGATGACTAAAATAACACCAATACTGACCAAACGATGACTGACATAACACCAATACTGACCAAACGATGACTGACATAACACCAATACTGCCCACCCTATGACTGACATAACACCAATACTGACCAAACGATGACTGACATAACACCAATACTGACCAAACGATGACTGACATAACACAATACTGACCAAACGATGACTGACATAACACCACTACTGCCCACCCTATGACTGACATAACACCAATACTGACCAAACGATGACTGACATAACACCAATACTGACCAAACGATGACTGACATAACACCAATACTGCCCTACCTATGACTGACATAACACCAATACTGCCCATTCTATGACTGACATAACACCAATACTGCCCACCCTATGACTGACATAACACCAATACTGACCAAACGATGACTGACATAACACCAATACTGACCAAACGATGACTGACATAACACCAATACTGACCAAACGATGACTGACATAACACCAATACTGACCAAACTATGACTGACATAACACCAATACTGCCCACCCTATGACTGACATAACACCAATACTGCCCAAACGATGACTAAAATAACACCAATACTGACCAAACGATGACTGACATAACACCAATACTGACCAAACGATGACTGACATAACACCAATACTGCCCACCCTATGACTGACATAACACCAATACTGACCAAACGATGCCTGACATAACACCAATACTGCCCACCCTATGACTGACATAACACCAATGCTGCCCACCCTATGACTGACATAACACCAATACTGCCCACCCTATGACTGACATAACACCAATACTGACCAAACGATGCCTGTCATGACCAATACTGGCTACACCAGAATAAACTTGCATGTATAACAAGTGCAAGATGTGCCAAGGAGTAAGAGGGAAAAGGGGGCGGGACTACATAAGGGTTTTGGGGTAGGCACCGTTGTACCCAGATATCAATAAATTACCACACAGTTTGGTTGTCAACTTTCTAACTCTTATCTCAAGGACAAAGTTCTTTTGAAAAATTCAAACAGTCATCGTATGATCACTAGTCATTGAGTCCGTCCATGATTTAGGTTAAGCAATATAAATACAGTATTTTGTTGACAAGTTACCGACTTCTGTCATTAGAAAAAAATGCACAACATTCTCTGACTGTGGTGTGCTTTGTTAGTTCAGTCAAGATGATCTAGTCAGCTTAGAAGCGTTTAGCATCATAATTATAATAGGACTGTGGTGTGCGTTGCTAGTTCAGTCATTATGATCTCGTCTGTTTAGAAGCGTTCAGCACCACAATTATAATATGGCTGTGGTGTGCGTTGCTAGTTCAGTCATTATGATCTCGTCTGTTTAGAAGTGTTTAGCACCACAATTATAATATGGCTGTAGGTGTGCATTGCTTGTTCAGTCATGATGATCTCATCTGCTTTAGAACTGTTTAGCACCACAATTATAATATGGCTGTGGTGAGCGTTGTTAGTTCAGTCATTATGATCTCGTCTGCTTAGAACTGTTTAGCACCACAATTATAATATGACTGTGGTGTGCGTTGTTAGTTCAGTCATGATGATCTCGTCTGCTTAGAACTGTTTATCACCACAATTATAATATGGCTGTGGTGTGCGTTGTTAGTTCAGTCATGATGATCTCGTCTGCTTAGAACTGTTTAGCACCACAATTATAATATGACTGTGGTGTGCGTTGTTAGTTCAGTCATTATGATCTCGTCTGCTTAGAACTGTTTAGCACCCACAATTATAATATGGCTGTGGTGAGCGTTGTTAGTTCAGTCATTATGATCTCGTCTGCTTAGAACTGTTTAGCACCACAATTATAATATGGCTGTGGTGAGCGTTACTAATTCAGTCATGATGATCTCGTCTGCCTAGAAGCGTTTAGCACCACAATTATAATATGGCTGTGGTGTGCGTTGCTAGGTCAGTCATGATAATCTCGTTTGCTGGGGAGCGTTTATTATAATTTTATCGAACCAATCAGAAGTCGGAAGGGAGATGACGTCATAAACTCTCGGTATCTGTAAAGACCATTAGCTCAATTGTTTTTTTTAAATGTTGTTGTGGAACTGTGTGTGTGTGTGTGTGCGTTGGGTGGAGGGGCTGAGGATTTTTAATCTCCTCAAATTTGCCTGATAAGAGTGACTTATCAGCTTTCGTGAACTTGCCCCAAATAAAATGTTGTACAATATCATGGCTTTGATTTGACCCCGTCCCATATACAGTTTCGAAAGTTTGTGTTTCATAAACCTAGACCGAGGGTGCAACGGCAGTTTTAATATAGAACCTGTTTTTTAAATCTTATTCCTTTGTATGGCTATTGACAATTTTGTTTTCTTCACTACCTTAACTATATGGAGAATACATTGAAAAGACTTTTTAGGTTGACCCAATTGCCGAAACAAAACCCACAAGTTAAGTTTGCATATTTGAAATATTGCTATTTTCATGTGAGGTTTAGAAAGCAAAAAAATCCAAAACATTTACATTTAAACCGACTTTTGCTTTCTACGTTTTTTGTTAGGAATGTAAGCTTTTATTTCGTTATTTATATTTTAAAAAAAAATAATCTTAGATATTGGACACAAATGATTGGGTATTTTTGTATGGTTGTGAAGGTTGGACGCTCACTGCAGACCTCCAAAGAAGAATCCATGCGCTGGAGATGAGATGTTTCAGAAAGATATTGAACATCTCCTACACAGCGCACATCACAAACGAAGCGGTCCGCAACACAATAAGTACTGTCATTGGCCCCTACGAGGACCTACTCACATCAATTAAGAAGAGTAAATTACGATGGTACGGACATGTGACAAGAACTGGAGGTCTCGCAAAAACTATATTGCAAGGCACAGTCCAGGGAGGAAGGAAAAGAGGCAGACAAAAGAAGAGATGGGAGGACGATATAAAAGAGTGGACCGGCCTGTCATTCAGCGACTCTCAAAGGGCAGCACAGGACCGGGACAAATGGCGTGTGTTAGTGAGCAGTTCACGATGGTGCCCCAACGACCCAACAACGGGTTAAGGGATAGTTCAGTTCAGTTCAGATTGGGTAGATATATGAGCTCAGCGATCTCTGTACTGAGGGGGCCATGTATTATGGATATATGAGCTCAGCGATCTTTGTACCGAGGGGGTCATGTATTATGGATGTATGAGCTCAGCGATCGTGCTACCGAGGGGTCTTGTATTATGAATACCGCTATATTTGAAGTACTTCTTTCAGCTAAAGGTTCGAATACATTGTTAGTGACTACTTCACAGAACTCTTGTTTTTTTCTACTCAACTGACTGCGACGGTTACAGTAAAACTGGGGAGGGGTGGTGTGTGCAGATGGAAGACTTAACTTGGGCTGACCTTTGTTTACAAAAAGAACTGGCTTTGTTTGTTTGTTTGATTGTTTGTTTGTTTGATTTTTTCTTTTTTTCTGACTGCTGAAAAAATGTTTTCATGGGGTGGGGGGACGAGGGTGAAAATATTTCTGGCTCCACCCCTGGGTGACACAAACCTTAGCGACGCCACTGACAGGGTATTCAATCGAGCCCGAGACGAGGGCGAAAATATTACCGGCTCTGCCCCTGGGTGACACTAACCTTAGCGACGCCACTGACTGGGTATACAATCGAGCCCGTGGTGTAAGTATTGAAATAAAATACTGGCATGAATTAGCTCCGTAGTTAAAAAGGGCTTTAATTAAATCTAGGTATGTTACATAGAAAACAGAATATATGAAAGTTTTGAGTTCAAAGGTTTGAGCCTTCATTTGACGGAGATCCTAATACAACGGGACGTCTGTTGTTGTCCTGTCTGAATATTATTTGGATTCATTGTGGGAGATCTTTGCCAGCATTAAATAAATATAGGAAAATCTAACGAGTTCGGCTGTATACGTAAGTAGAGGACTTACAAAGAATTATGGACTTTAAATTTGATATCGTGTTTTTCGGATATTTTTAATCCATAACATTCAGAACCATGGTGATTCATGAATGACAAGTGACATACTCTTAAAGCCAATTTGTCTTAGCGTGCCAACAAGAGTATGACTTTCACTATTCCGTGACTTGATCGCACTCATACACACACATATACACAGTTACATTCACGCACTCTCATATATACACAGTCACACTCACACTCACACACACACATATATATACACAGTCACACTCACACACACTCATATATACTCTGTTACATTACATTCCCGCACAAACTCATCTGCAGCCTTACAAGGACCGGGGAATTGGTTATCAAATACTTCAGTGTTTGTTTAGCAACTTCACTAAAAGTTGTTTTTTTATATCTCTCCTTTTTATATAAGATGAAATGAAATTTTAGTTGCAATCAAAATCAATAATCAGTAGCACTTTTATAAATTGCCCATTGTCTTCGACACTTCTCAATGCATTTCTTTTTTTAAAAAAACATAATTTTTTTAACTATCCTTTTAAAACGAACTGCAATCAAAATCACGTGCTATAAAGGGAAGTCTATAATGTATTTTAAAAAAATTGACTTTGACATTTAAGGAAGTTATCGGCATTAGGCTGAAAAAACTTAACACATCAAAATGGATCACGATGGTGAGAAGAGAGCAAATTTCAATCTCTTAACAATTTCTTGTGTTGTGAAACTAGAGTATTAGTGACTAAAAGAAGTGAAAGAAAGACAATCAAAAAGAAATCAAGGGCCGCTTCAGACAAGTGAAACTAGAAGGGAATTTTTTAAAAATGTAAGACCCAAGTTTCATTGGACGTTAAATGTATGACCCAAGTTTCATTGGACGTTAAATGTATGACCCAAGTTTCATTGGACGTTAAATGTATGACCCAAGTTTCATTGGACGTTAAATGTATGACCCAAGTTTCATTGGGTGTTAAATGTATGACCCAAGTTTCATTGGGTATTAAATGTATGACCCAAGTTTCATGGGACCCAAGTTTCATTGGGTGTTAAATGTAAGACCCAAGTTTCATGGGACCCAAGTTTCATTGGACGTAAAATGTATGACCCAAGTTTCATTGGGTGTTAAATGTAAGACCCAAGTTTCATGGGACCCAAGTTTCATTGGACGTTAAATGTATGACCCAAGTTTCATTGGACGTTAAATGTATGACGCAAGTTTCATTGGACGTTAAATGTATGACCCAAGTTTCATTGGACCCAAGTTTCATTGGGTGTTAAATGTAAGACCCAAGTTTCATTGGACCCAAGTTTCATTGGGTGTTAAATGTATGACCCAAGTTTCATTGGACGTTAAATGTATGACCCAAGTTTCATTGGACGTTAAATGTATGACCCAAGTTTCATTGGGTGTTAAATGTATGACCCAAGTTTCATTGGGTGTTAAATGTATGATCCAAGTTTCATGGGACCCAAGTTTCATTGGGTGTTAAATGTAAGACCCAAGTTTCATAGGACCCAAGTTTCATTGGACGTAAAATGTATGACCCAAGTTTCATTGGGTGTTAAATATAAGACCCAAGTTTCATGGGACCCAAGTTTCATTAGACGTTAAATGTATGACCCAAGTTTCATTGGACGTTAAATGTATGACCCAAGTTTCATTGGACGTTAAATGTATGACCCAAGTTTCATTGGACCCAAGTTTCATTGGGTGTTAAATGTAAGACCCAAGTTTCATTGGGTGTTAAATGTAAGACCCAAGTTTCATTGGACCCAAGTTTCATTGGGTGTTAAATGTAAGACCCAAGTTTCATTAGACCCAAGTTTCATTGGGTGTTAAATGTAAGACCCAAGTTTCATTGGACCCAAGTTTCATTGGGTGTTAAATGTAAGACCCAAGTTTCATTGGACCCAAGTTTCATTTGACGTTAAATGTATGACCCAAGTTTCATTGGACGTTAAATGTATGACCCAAGTTTCATTGGGTGTTAAATGTAAGACCCAAGTTTCATTGGACCCAAGTTTCATTTAACGTTAAATGTATGACCCATGTTTCATTGGGTGTTAAATGTAAGACCCAAGTTTCATGGGACCCAAGTTTCATTGGACGTTAAATGTATGACCCAAGTTTCTTTGGGTGTTAAATGTATGACCCAAGTTTCATTGGGTGTTAAATGTATGACCCAGGTTTCATTGGGTGTTAAATGTAAGACCCAAGTTTCATGGGACCCAAGTTTCATTGGACGTTAAATGTATGACCCAAGTTTCATTGGGTGTTAAATTTATGACCCAAGTTTCATTGGGTGTTAAATGTAAGACCCAAGTTTCATTGGACCCAAGTTTAATTGGACGTTAAATGTATGACCCAAGTTTCATTGGACCCAAGTTTCATTGGACCCAAGTTTCATTGGACCCAAGTTTCATTGGACGTTAAATGTATGACCCAAGTTTCATTGGGTGTTAAATGTAAGACCCAAGTTTCATTGGACCCAAGTTTCATTGGACGTTAAATGTATGACCCAATTTTCATTGGACGTTAAATGTATGACCCAAGTTTCATTGGGTGTTAAATGTAAGACCCAAGTTTCATTGGACCCAAGTTTCATTGGACGTTAAATGTATAACCCAAGTTTCATTGGACCCAAGTTTCATTGGACCCAAGTTTCATTGGACCCAAGTTTTATTGGACCCAAGTTTCATTGGACGTTAAATGTAAGATCAAAGTTTAATTGGACCCAAGTTTCATTGGACGTTAAATGTAAGACCCAAGTTTCATGGGACCCAAGTTTCATTGGACGTTAAATGTATGACCCAAGTTTCATTGGGTGTTAAATGTATGACCCAAGTTTCATTGGGTGTTAAATGTATGACCCAAGTTTCATTGGGTGTTAAATGTAAGACCCAAGTTTCATGGGACCCAAGTTTCATTAGACGTTAAATGTATGACCCAAGTTTCATTGGGTGTTAAATGTATGACCCAAGTTTCATTGGAGGTAAAATGTATGACCCAAGTTTCATTTGGGTGTTAAATGTATGACCCAAGTTTCATTGGGTGTTAAATGTATGACCCAAGTTTCATTGGACGTTAAATGTATGACCCAAGTTTCATTGGGTGTTAAATGTATGACCCAAGTTTGATTGGACGTTAAATGTATGACCCAAGGTTCATTGGACCCAAGTTTCATTGGGTGTTAAATGTAAGACCCAAGTTTCATTGGACCCAAGTTTCATTGGACGTAAAATGTATGACCCAAGTTTCATTGGACGTAAAATGTATGACCCAAGTTTCATTGGACGTTAAATGTATGACCCAAGTTTCATTGGACGTTAAATGTATGACCCAAGTTTCATTGGGTGTTAAATGTATGACCCAAGTTTCATAGGACGTTAAATGTATGACCCAAGTTTCATTGGACGTTAAATGTATGACCCAAGTTTCATTGGACCCAAGTTTCATTGGGTGTTAAATGTAAGACCCAAGTTTCATTGGACCCAAGTTTCATTGGACGTAAATGTATGACCCAAGTTTCATTGGACGTAAAATGTATGACCCAAGTTTCATTGGACGTTAAATGTATGACCCAAGTTTCATTGGACGTTAAATGTATGACCCAAGTTTCATTGGGTGTTAAATGTATGACCCAAGTTTCATTGGACGTTAAATGTATGACCCAAGTTTCATTGGGTGTTAAATGTATGACCCACGTTTCATTGGGTGTTAAATGTATGACCCAAGTTTCATTGGACGTTAAATGTATGACCCAAGTTTCATTGGACCCAAGTTTCATTGGGTGTTAAATGTAAAGACGCAAGTTTCATTGGACCCAAGTTTCATTGGACGTAAAATGTATGACCCAAGTTTCATTGGACGTAAAATGTATGACCCAAGTTTCATTGGACGTAAAATGTGTGACCCAAGTTTCATTGGACGTAAAATGTATGACCCAAGTTTCATTGGACGTAAAATGTATGACCCAAGTTTCATTGGGTGTTAAATGTATGACCCAAGTTTCATTGGGTGTTAAATGTAAGACCCAAGTTTCATTGGACCCAGGTTTCATTGGACGTAAAATGTATGACCCAAGTTTCATTGGGTGTTAAATGTAAGACCCAAGTTTCATTGGACCCAAGTTTCATTGGACGTAAAATGTATGACCCAAGTTTCATTGGACGTAAAATGTATGACCCAAGTTTCATTGGACGTAAAATGTATGACCCAAGTTTCATTGGACGTTAAATGTATGACCCAAGTTTCATTGGACCCAAGTTTCATTGGACCCAAGTTTCATTGGACGTAAAATGTATGTCCCAAGTTTCATTGGACGTAAAATGTATGATCCGAGTTTCATTGGACGTAAAATGTATGACCAAAGTTTCATTGGACCTAAAATGTATGACCCAAGTTTCATTGGGTGTTAAATGTAAGACCCAAGTTTCATTGGACCCAAGTTTCATTGGACGTTAAATGTATGACACAAGTTTCATTGCGTGTTAAATGTAAGACCCAAGTTTCATTGGACCCAAGTTTCATTGGACCCAAGTTTCATTGGACCCAAGTTTCATTTGACCCAAGTTTCATTGGACCCAAGTTTCATTGGACGTTAAATGTATGACCTAAGTTTCATTGGACCCAAGTTTCATTGGGTGTTAAATGTAAGACCCAAGTTTCATTGGACCCAAGTTTCATTGGGTGTTAAATGTAAGACCCAAGTTTCATTGGACCCAAGTTTCATTTGACGTTAAATGTATGACCCAAGTTTCATTGGACGTTAAATTTATGACCCAAGTTTCATTGGGTGTTAAATGTAAGACCCAAGTTTCATTGGACCCAAGTTTCATTTAACGTTAAATGTATGACCCATGTTTCATTGGGTGTTAAATGTAAGACCCAAGTTTCATGGGACCCAAGTTTCATTGGACGTTAAATGTATGATCCAAGTTTCTTTGGGTGTTAAATGTATGACCCAAGTTTCATTTGGTGTTAAATGTATGACCCAGGTTTCGTTGGGTGTTAAATGTAAGACCCAAGTTTCATGGGACCCAAGTTTCATTGGACGTTAAATGTATGACCCAAGTTTCATTGGGTGTTAAATTTATGACACAAGTTTCATTGGGATGTTAAATGTAAGACCCAAGTTTCATTGGACCCAAGTTTCATTGGACGTTAAATTTATGACCCAAGTTTCATTGGACCCAAGTTTCATTGGACCCAAGTTTCATTGGACCCAAGTTTCATTGGACGTTAAATGTATGACCCAAGTTTCATTGGGTGTTAAATGTAAGACCCAAGTTTCATTGGACCCAAGTTTCATTGGACGTTAAATGTATGACCCAAGTTTCATTGGACGTTAAATGTATGACCCAAGTTTCATTGGGTGTTAAATGTAAGACCCAAGTTTCATTGGACCCAAGTTTCATTGGACGTTAAATGTATGACCCAAGTTTCATTGGACCCAAGTTTCATTGGACCCAAGTTTCATTGGACCCAAGTTTCATTGCACGTTAAATGTAAGATCCAAGTTTAATTGGACCCACGTTTCATTGGACGTTATATGTAAGACCCAAGTTTCATGGGACCCAAGTTTCATTGGACGTTAAATGTATGACCCAAGTTTCATTGGGTTGTTAAATGTATGACCCAAGTTTCATTGGGTGTTAAATGTATGACCCAAGTTTCATTGGGTGTTAAATGTAAGACCCAAGTTTCATGGGACCCAAGTTTCATTGGACGTTAAATGTATGACCCAAGTTTCATTGGGTGTTAAATGTATGACCCAAGTTTCATTGGACGTAAAATGTATGACCCAAGTTTCATTGGGTGTTAAATGTATGACCCAAGTTTCATTGGGTGTTAAATGTATGACCCAAGTTTCATTGGACGTTAAATGTATGACCCAAGTTTCATTGGGTGTTAAATGTATGACCCAAGTTTCATTGGACGTTAAATGTATGACCCAAGTTTCATTGGACCCAAGTTTCATTGGGTGTTAAATGTAAGACCCAAGTTTCATTGGACCCAAGTTTCATTGGACGTAAAATGTATGACCCAAGTTTCATTGGACGTAAAATGTATGACCCAAGTTTCATTGGACCCAAGTTTCATTGGACGTAAAATGTATGACCCAAGTTTCATTGGACGCTAAATGTATGACCCAAGTTTCATTGGACGTTAAATGTATGACCCAAGTTTCATTGGGTGTTAAATGTATGACCCAAGTTTCATAGGACGTTAAATGTATGACCCAAGTTTCATTGGACGTTAAATGTATGACCCAAGTTTCATTGGACCCAAGTTTCATTGGGTGTTAAATGTAAGACCCAAGTTTCATTGGACCCAAGTTTCATTGGACGTAAAATGTATGACCCAAGTTTCATTGGACGTAAAATGTATGACCCAAGTTTCATTGGACGTTAAATGTATGACCCAAGTTTCATTGGACGTTAAATGTATGACCCAAGTTTCATTGGGTGTTAAATGTATGACCCAAGTTTCATTGGACGTTAAATGTATGACCCAAGTTTCATTGGGTGTTAAATGTATGACTCAAGTTTCATTGGGTGTTAAATGTATGACCCAAGTTTCATTGGACGTTAAATGTATGACCCAAGTTTCATTGGACCCAAGTTTCATTGGGTGTTAAATGTAAAACCCAAGTTTCATTGGACCCAAGTTTCATTGGACGTAAAATGTATGACCCAAGTTTCATTGGACGTAAAATGTATGACCCAAGTTTCATTGGACGTAAAATGTATGACCCAAGTTTCATTGGACGTAAAATGTATGACCCAAGTTTCATTGGGTGTTAAATGTATGACCCAAGTTTCATTGGGTGTTAAATGTAAGACCCAAGTTTCATTGGACCCAAGTTTCATTGGACGTAAAATGTAAGACCCAAGTTTCATTGGACCCAAGTTTCATTGGACGTAAAATGTATGACCCAAGTTTCATTGGACGTAAAATGTATGACCCAAGTTTCATTGGACGTAAAATGTATGACCCAAGTTTCATTGGACGTAAAATGTATGATCCAAGTTTCATTGGACGTTAAATGTATGACCCAAGTTTCATTGGACCCAAGTTTCATTGGACCCAAGTTTCATTGGACGTAAAATGTATGACCCAAGTTTTATTGGACGTAAAATGTATGATCCGAGTTTCATTGGACTAAAATGTATGACCAAAGTTTCATTGGACGTAAAATGTATGACCCAAGTTTCATTGGGTGTTAAATGTAAGACCCAAGTTTCATTGGACCCAAGTTTCATTGGACGTTAAATGTATGACACAAGTTTCATTGGGTGCTAAATGTAAGACCCAAGTTTCATTGGACCCAAGTTTCATTGGACCCAAGTTTCATTTGTTTATGGACCCAAGTTTCATTGGACCCAAGTTTCATTGGACCCAAGTTTCATTGGACCCAAGTTTCATTGGACGTTAAATGTATGACCCAAGTTTCATTGGACGTTAAATGTATGACCCAAGTTTCATTGGGTGTTAAATGTATGACCCAAGTTTCATTGGACGTTAAATGTATGACCCAAGTTTCATTGGACGTTAAATGTATGACTCAAGTTTCATTGGGTGTTAAATGTATGACCCAAGTTTCATTGGACGTTAAATGTATGACCCAAGTTTCATTGGACCCAAGTTTCATTGGGTGTTAAATGTAAGACCCAAGTTTCATTGGACCCAAGTTTCATTGGACGTAAAATGTATGACCCAAGTTTCATTGGACGTAAAATGTTTCATGGACCCAAGTTTCATTGGACGTAAAATGTATGACCCAAGTTTCATTGGACGTAAAATGTATGACCCAAGTTTCATTGGACGTTAAATGTATGACCCAAGTTTCATTGGGTGTTAAATGTATGACCCAAGTTTCATTGGGTGTTAAATGTAAGACCCAAGTTTCATTGGACCCAAGTTTCATTGGACGTTAAATGTATGACCCAAGTTTCATTGGGTGTTAAATGTAAGACCCAAGTTTCATTGGACCCAAGTTTCATTGGACGTTAAATGTATGACCCAAGTTTCATTGGACGTAAAATGTATGACCCAAGTTTCATGGGTTAAATGTAGACCCAAGTTTCATTGGACGTTAAATGTATGACCCAAGTTTCATTGGGGTTAAATGTATGACCCAAGTTTCATTGGACGTTAAATGTATGACCCAAGTTTCATTGGGTGTTAAATGTATGACCCAAGTTTCATTGGGGTTAAATGTATGACCCAAGTTTCATTGGACGTTAAATGTATGACCCAAGTTTCATTGGACCCAAGTTTCATTGGGTGTTAAATGTAAAACCCAAGTTTCATTGGACCCAAGTTTCATTGGACGTAAAATGTATGACCCAAGTTTCATTGGACGTAAAATGTATGACCCAAGTTTCATTGGACGTAAAATGTATGACCCAAGTTTCATTGGAGTAAAATGTATGACCCAAGTTTCATTGGACGTAAAATGTATGACCCAAGTTTCATTGGGTGTTAAATGTATGACCCAAGTTTCATTGGGTGTTAAATGTAAGACCCAAGTTTCATTGGACCCAAGTTTCATTGGACGTAAAATGTAAGACCCAAGTTTCATTGGACCCAAGTTTCATTGGACGTAAATGTATGACCCAAGTTTCATTGGACGTAAAATGTATGACCCAAGTTTCATTGGACGTAAAATGTATGACCCAAGTTTCATTGGACGTAAAATGTATGATCCCAAGTTTCATTGGACGTTAAATGTATGACCCAAGTTTCATTGGACCCAAGTTTCATTGGACCCAAGTTTCATTGGACGTAAAATGTATGACCCAAGTTTTATTGGACGTAAAATGTATGATCCGAGTTTCATTGGACGTAAAATGTATGACCAAAGTTTCATTGGACGTAAAATGTATGACCCAAGTTTCATTGGGTGTTAAATGTAAGACCCAAGTTTCATTGGACCCAAGTTTCATTGGACGTTAAATGTAAGACACAAGTTTCATTGGGTGCTAAATGTAAGACCCAAGTTTCATTGGACCCAAGTTTCATTGGACCCAAGTTTCATTGGACCCAAGTTTCATTGGACCCAAGTTTCATTGGACCCAAGTTTCATTGGACCCAAGTTTCATTGGACGTTAAATGTATGACCCAAGTTTCATTGGACGTTAAATGTATGACCCAAGTTTCATTGGGTGTTAAATGTATGACCCAAGTTTCATTGGACGTTAAATGTATGACCCAAGTTTCATTGGGTGTTAAATGTATGACTCAAGTTTCATTGGGTGTTAAATGTATGACCCAAGTTTCATTGGACGTTAAATGTATGACCCAAGTTTCATTGGACCCAAGTTTCATTGGGTGTTAAATGTAAAACCCAAGTTTCATTGGACCCAAGTTTCATTGGACGTAAAATGTATGACCCAAGTTTCATTGGACGTAAAATGTATGACCCAAGTTTCATTGGACGTTAAATGTATGACCCAAGTTTCATTGGACGTAAAATGTATGACCCAAGTTTCATTGGACGTAAAATGTATGACCCAAGTTTCATTGGGTGTTAAATGTATGACCCAAGTTTCATTGGGTGTTAAATGTAAGACCCAAGTTTCATTGGACCCAAGTTTCATTGGACGTAAAATGTATGACAAAAGTTTCATTGGGTGTTAAATGTAAGACCCAAGTTTCATTGGACCCAAGTTTCATTGGACGTAAAATGTATGACCCAAGTTTCATTTGACGTAAAATGTATGACCCAAGTTTCATTGGGTGTTAAATGTATGACCCAAGTTTCATTGGACGTTAAATGTATGACCCAAGTTTCATTGGGTGTTAAATGTATGACCCAAGTTTCATTGGGTGTTAAATGTATGACCCAAGTTTCATTGGACGTTAAATGTATGACCCAAGTTTCATTGGACCCAAGTTTCATTGGGTGTTAAATGTAAAACCCAAGTTTCATTGGACCCAAGTTTCATTGGACGTAAAATGTATGACCCAAGTTTCATTGGACGTAAAATGTATGACCCAAGTTTCATTGGACGTAAAATGTATGACCCAAGTTTCATTGGAGGTAAAATGTATGACCCAAGTTTCATTGGACGTAAAATGTATGACCCAAGTTTCATTGGGTGTTAAATGTATGACCCAAGTTTCATTGGGTGTTAAATGTAAGACCCAAGTTTCATTGGACCCAAGTTTCATTGGATGTAAAATGTAAGACCCAAGTTTCATTGGACCCAAGTTTCATTGGACGTAAAATGTATGACCCAAGTTTCATTGGACGTAAAATGTATGACCCAAGTTTCATTGGACGTAAAATGTATGACCCAAGTTTCATTGGACGTAAAATGTATGATCCAAGTTTCATTGGACGTTAAATGTATGACCCAAGTTTCATTGGACCCAAGTTTCATTGGACCCAAGTTTCATTGGACGTAAAATGTATGACCCAAGTTTTATTGGACGTAAAATGTATGATCCGAGTTTCATTGGACGTAAAATGTATGACCAAAGTTTCATTGGACGTAAAATGTATGACCCAAGTTTCATTGGGTGTTAAATGTAAGACCCAAGTTTCATTGGACCCAAGTTTCATTGGACGTTAAATGTAAGACACAAGTTTCATTGGGTGCTAAATGTAAGACCCAAGTTTCATTGGACCCAAGTTTCATTGGACCCAAGTTTCATTGGACCCAAGTTTCATTGGACCCAAGTTTCATTGGACCCAAGTTTCATTGGACCCAAGTTTCATTGGACGTTAAATGTATGACCCAAGTTTCATTGGACGTTAAATGTATGACCCAAGTTTCATTGGGTGTTAAATGTATGACCCAAGTTTCATTGGACGTTAAATGTATGACCCAAGTTTCATTGGGTGTTAAATGTATGACTCAAGTTTCATTGGGTGTTAAATGTATGACCCAAGTTTCATTGGACGTTAAATGTATGACCCAAGTTTCATTGGACCCAAGTTTCATTGGGTGTTAAATGTAAAACCCAAGTTTCATTGGACCCAAGTTTCATTGGACGTAAAATGTATGACCCAAGTTTCATTGGACGTAAAATGTATGACCCAAGTTTCATTGGACGTAAAATGTATGACCCAAGTTTCATTGGACGTAAAATGTATGACCCAAGTTTCATTGGACGTAAAATGTATGACCCAAGTTTCATTGGGTGTTAAATGTATGACCCAAGTTTCATTGGGTGTTAAATGTAAGACCCAAGTTTCATTGGACCCAAGTTTCATTGGACGTAAAATGTATGACAAAGTTTCATTGGGTGTTAAATGTAAGACCCAAGTTTCATTGGACCCAAGTTTCATTGGACGTAAAATGTATGACCCAAGTTTCATTGGACGTAAAATGTATGACCCAAGTTTCATTGGACGTAAAATGTATGACCCAAGTTTCATTGGACGTAAAATGTATGATCCAAGTTTCATTGGACGTTAAATGTATGACCCAAGTTTCATTGGACCCAAGTTTCATTGGACCCAAGTTTCATTGGACGTAAAATGTATGACCCAAGTTTTCATTGGACGTAAAATGTATGATCCGAGTTTCATTGGACGTAAAATGTATGACCAAAGTTTCATTGGACGTAAAATGTATGACCCAAGTTTCATTGGGTGTTAAATGTAAGACCCAAGTTTCATTGGACCCAAGTTTCATTGGACGTTAAATGTATGACACAAGTTTCATTGGGTGTTAAATGTAAGACCCAAGTTTCATTGGACCCAAGTTTCATTGGACCCAAGTTTCATTGGACCCAAGTTTCATTGGACCCAAGTTTCATTGGACCCAAGTTTCATTGGACCCAAGTTTCATTGGACGTTAAATGTATGACCCAAGTTTCATTGGACGTTAAATGTATGACCCAAGTTTCATTGGACGTTAAATGTATGACCCCATGTTGCGCCCAATAACACAAGTCAACACTCTGTGCCTCTTTTGGTTTGTTGTTTTAAATATCTTCAATAAGTTGTGAGACTCTCTTTACAAAGCCGTGGAAATTTTTTTTTCCTGGCGTTGATGCTATTCTTTCCTGAGCTGGTGCACCAATGACCTAACTATATTTAACTTGACATTTCATCAAATTTTGTTGTAAACACACATCCCTTGAGGTTTTATATATTGTTGGTGAGACGTTTTTTGAGAACTTTACGATACAACATAAAAGACAGTAAAAGATGGTCATTCATCGTGAAAATAACTGAACTCTCTTCACGCAGACCAAAAAATCAAAACCACCTTATACACATCTGCGGGACCAGAGGTGGCTATAGACATACTGACACTACCTGGCACTGTGAGGCCAGTTAGTAGTGACAAATCATGAGGAACATCCTTCGGCTTTAAATAAATTAATGTTGACAAGTGGGTCATTTATCTCACGATAACCAGGTTATCTGCTTTTACGCAACACGAACCATAAATTAATTTCTTTTCTTTTTTTAAACTTCAAGACCGTAAATATATTAAGCTTATTTTATTTTTCACTTTTCATCTAAACCTTCTGAAAACTTTATTAGTTTCTTTTCACGAATAACGTCTCGTTTGAATGCAATGGATGAAGGAAAATGTGTCATTGACGTTGTATACTTTTAGTAGAACCGTTATTTATCTGGGTATCAAGTCTGGCCGTCTTAACTTATTTCATGTGATTTGTGAGTTGTAATCTTTCAGCTCGCACACTAGTGGAACATTTGCTTAACACTTGAGAATCTGACAAAGACAAATAAAATATGACAAGTGAACATTGGCTGACATTTTAGGTTGATAGAACGAACACAACTTCGCCCAGTGTCTAGTTCTTTCGGTAGTAATCAAAACTAATTCTCCCTCCAGCAACCTACCAAAGTGAATAATCCTCTCTGTAAGAACCCCTCAAAATGACTAAATGTATTTGTAACAACCCCGCAAAATGAGTAATCTATCTGTAACAACCTATCAAAGTGACTAATCGTATCTGTAACAATCCCTCAAAGTGACAAATCCTCTCTGTAACAACCCCACAAAATGACTCTGTAACCAACCTTCAAAGTGACCAATCCTCTTTGCAACAACCATCCGCCCAGTAACAACTCCGTGGTGTGAGGAGATAACTCTTATTAAAGTATTTCAAATATCAAGTTCAGTGCTATGGGGTTAATCAATAGTTTTCTGGGGTAAGTGTGGGGTTAATCAATAGTTTCCTGGGGTAAGTGTGTGGTTAATCAATAGCTTCCTGGGGTAAGTGTGGGGTTATTCAATAGTTTTTTGGGGTAAGTGTGGGGTTAATCAATAGCTTCCTGGGGTAAGTGTGGGGTTAATCAATAGTTTTCTGGAGTAAGTGTGGGGTTAATCAATAGTTTCCTGTGGTAAGTGTGGGGTTAATCAACAGTTTTCTGGGGGTAAATGTGGGGTTAATCAATAGTTTTCTGGGGTAAGTGTGGGGTTAATCAATAGTTTTCTGGAGTAAGTGTGGGGTTAATCAATAGTTTCCTGTGGTAAGTGTGGGGTTAATCAATAGTTTTCTGGGGTAAATGTGGGGTTAATCAATAGTTTTCTGGGGTAAGTGTGGGGTTAATCAATAGTTTTCTGGGGTAAGTGTGGGGTTAATCAATAGTTTTCTGGGGTAAGTGTGGGGTTAATCAATAGTTTTCTGGAGTAAGTGCGGGGTTAATCAATAGTTTTCTGGGGTAAGTGTGGGGTTAATCAATAGTTTTCTGGGGTAAGTGTGGGGTTAATCAATAGTTTTCTGGAGTAAGTGCGGGGTTAATCAATAGTTTTCTGGGGTAAGTGTGGGGTTAATCAATAGTTTTCTGGGGTAAGTGTGGGGTTAATCAATAGTTTTCTGGAGTAAGTGCGGGTTAATCAATAGTTTTCTGGGGTAAGTGTGGGGTTAATCAATAGTTTTCTGGGGTAAGTGTGGGGTTAATCAATAGTTTTCTGGAGTAAGTGTGGGTTTATATCTCCAGTGCAGAATTTGATGCGATAGAGGCCAGACGCCAAAAAACAACAACAAAAACAACAATTTGGGAAAATTACAACTAT
This sequence comes from Ampullaceana balthica, assembly GCA_944989445.1. NCBI lineage: Eukaryota > Metazoa > Mollusca > Gastropoda > Lymnaeidae > Ampullaceana > Ampullaceana balthica. The sequence continues at coordinate 1,081,937 of CALYLW010000100.1, forward strand.
TATGTAATTACAAAAATCTCACAGATAAAGTGAATGGCATGAGTTGTTTGCAAATAAAAGATACACAAAATAAATGATAATAATATACAAATATCGCAACTTATTATTAAATTGTTGAACAGAGTCGTTCATATAATTATTCATTGAACTGCTTAATAATGATAGTAATAATAATAATAATAATAATGGTAATAATTATTATTAATATAGTAATAATAATAACAATAAAAATCTTTAAAATAGTGTAATTATAGTAATTACAATAATAATAATGAAAATAATAATAATAATAATAGTAATAATAATAAAATAATAATAAGCAATTCCTCCGAGGTTTCAAAATAATGTTTGACTTAATATAATTTATTTGTTTAAGTATTTCATATTTTTAATTAAAAAGAAAGAGAATTAATTTCCCAAATTTTTTTTTAATCGCGAGAATTCATCTGACAACATTCTCTGTTTTTATTTACGTCACATCTCTAATTTCTAAATATTTTTTATTAAAAAACAAATATATTAAAAGAAAAAGCAAATTACGTTAATTAAGTTCAAAAAGCTGAATTAATTTATTTCATAATTGTGTGAGTGTATTAATTATATACGAGAGCAATGCCCGTGCGATGCTACGGGTAGGCACAATGAAAGATAACTTTATTTGTATTTGAGTTTCACATTCCCCTTAATAATGAGTGTACACGTATCAGGAAATTAGGGTAGTGATAAATCAAAACCCTTCTTTATAAAAATTACGATATGTGTGTCTAGAAAATAGAAAGTATGATGAATTTAAATATTACCCATCAATGTTGGTATTTCTGCTTTAATAACGCACGCTTTTCTCTATATACTTTACCAGAATAACAAAGGTCCTTAACAGTTACAAAAAACTAATGGGCAAGGCTCAATTTCTTTTTCCATGAATCAAAAAGTGAAAACAATATCTTTGATTCCGATGGTTCTAGCAAAAAGCTCTTAAAATCACCCACTCCATTTTATAAGCTAAGTATGAAATTATTTAAAGACGATTAGCATATTTTTTTAGCATAGTAACAAAGCAATAAATTTGGCAGATACTTGTTTCACTTAAATAACGGATTATTTTTCGTTGTATTTGTATTTAAGCCTTTTTTCATTAGAGCCTTTTTAGCTTATAAAATTACATATAAGTTACGGCTTAATATATAACATATATTATGTAGGCATTTGATTTTAAAACAGAATAGTTTTTTTAAAAATCAGTCTGTATACAAAACTTTATCCTCGTTGTATAATATTACTCAAATAAAATCAAGTTGTTATGTCACAATATCAGTTGCTGTTAGTGTATTTTTTTGCCAGAACAGGGGTAGGCACAATTAAAAAATAACTTTATTTGGTTTTGGGTCTCAAATTTCCCTTAAAAATCAATGTAAATGCATCATGAAATTAGGGTAGTGATAAATCCAACCGCTTCTTATAAAATTCACGATATGTGTGTCGAGAAAATAGAAAGTACGATGAATTTAAATATTAACCATCAATTTTGGGATGTCTGCTTTAATAACGCATGCTTTTCTCTATATAATATACTCCTACAGAATATGAAAGGTACTTAAGAGTTATAAAAATCTAATCGGCAAGGCTCAATTTATTTTCACATGAATAAAAAAAAATTAAAAATATATTTCCATATGATTCCTTTGGTTCTAGGAAAATGCTCTGAAAAACACCAATTCCATTGTATAGTTTAAGCATGAACTTAGTTTAAGACGAAATAGCAAACATTTGAGCCAGATAATATTTATTTGAATATGTATGCTTAGTGGAGGGTGGAAATATGGTTTACGGGTGTATGATTCTTATTTTCTTTTCACACGAATATTAACATAAAAACAATGTTTGTTTTTTTTTAAATTCCTAGAGATTGATTTTCTAATAAATTGCGTCATTTTGAAAGGACTTTCCACTCTTTTCGTCTAGTATTAACAAAGCAATAAGTTGGCAGATACTTGTTCCACTAAAATAAAGGATTACTTTTCGTTGTATTTGTATTTAAGCCTTTTTTCATTAGAGCCTTTTTAGCTTATAAAATTACATATAAGTTACGGCTTAATATATAACATATATTATGTAGGCATTTGATTTTAAAACAGAATAGTTTTTTTAAAAATCAGTCTGTATACAAAACTTTATCCTCGTTGTATAATATTACTCAAATAAAATCAAGTTGTTATGTCACAATATCAGTTGCTGTTAGTGTATTTTTTTGCCAGAACAGGGGTAGGCACAATTAAAAAATAACTTTATTTGGTTTTGGGTCTCAAATTTCCCTTAAAAATCAATGTAAATGCATCATGAAATTAGGGTAGTGATAAATCCAACCGCTTCTTATAAAATTCACGATATGTGTGTCGAGAAAATAGAAAGTACGATGAATTTAAATATTAACCATCAATTTTGGGATGTCTGCTTTAATAACGCATGCTTTTCTCTATATAATATACTCCTACAGAATATGAAAGGTACTTAAGAGTTATAAAAATCTAATCGGCAAGGCTCAATTTATTTTCACATGAATAAAAAAAAATTAAAAATATATTTCCATATGATTCCTTTGGTTCTAGGAAAATGCTCTGAAAAACACCAATTCCATTGTATAGTTTAAGCATGAACTTAGTTTAAGACGAAATAGCAAACATTTGAGCCAGATAATATTTATTTGAATATGTATGCTTAGTGGAGGGTGGAAATATGGTTTACGGGTGTATGATTCTTATTTTCTTTTCACACGAATATTAACATAAAAAACAATGTTTGTTTTTTTTTAAATTCCTAGAGATTGATTTTCTAATAAATTGCGTCATTTTGAAAGGACTTTCCACTCTTTTCGTCTAGTATTAACAAAGCAATAAGTTGGCAGATACTTGTTCCACTAAAATAAAGGATTACTTTTCGTTGTATTTGTATTTAAGCCTTTTTTCATTAGAGCCTTTTTAGCTTATAAAATTACATATAAGTTACGGCTTAATATATAACATATATTATGTAGGCATTTGATTTTAAAACAGAATAGTTTTTTTAAAAATCAGTCTGTATACAAAACTTTATCCTCGTTGTATAATATTACTCAAATAAAATCAAGTTGTTATGTCACAATATCAGTTGCTGTTAGTGTATTTTTTTGCCAGAACAGGGGTAGGCACAATTAAAAAATAACTTTATTTGGTTTTGGGTCTCAAATTTCCCTTAAAAATCAATGTAAATGCATCATGAAATTAGGGTAGTGATAAATCCAACCGCTTCTTATAAAATTCACGATATGTGTGTCGAGAAAATAGAAAGTACGATGAATTTAAATATTAACCATCAATTTTGGGATGTCTGCTTTAATAACGCATGCTTTTCTCTATATAATATACTCCTACAGAATATGAAAGGTACTTAAGAGTTATAAAAATCTAATCGGCAAGGCTCAATTTATTTTCACATGAATAAAAAAAAATTAAAAATATATTTCCATATGATTCCTTTGGTTCTAGGAAAATGCTCTGAAAAACACCAATTCCATTGTATAGTTTAAGCATGAACTTAGTTTAAGACGAAATAGCAAACATTTGAGCCAGATAATATTTATTTGAATATGTATGCTTAGTGGAGGGTGGAAATATGGTTTACGGGTGTATGATTCTTATTTTCTTTTCACACGAATATTAACATAAAAACAATGTTTGTTTTTTTTTAAATTCCTAGAGATTGATTTTCTAATAAATTGCGTCATTTTGAAAGGACTTTCCACTCTTTTCGTCTAGTATTAACAAAGCAATAAGTTGGCAGATACTTGTTCCACTAAAATAAAGGATTACTTTTCGTTGTATTTGTATTTAAGCCTTTTTTCATTAGAGCCTTTTTAGCTTATAAAATTACATATATGTTACGGCTTTAATATATAACATATTTTTGTAGGCATTTGATTTTAAATCAGAATAATTTTAAAAGAATTTTTTCAAGAAAGTGTATACAGCTTAATAGAAAACTGCCATTTAGTAAACAACATGATCTGCCTTTGAAATCAGTCTTTATACAAAAATGTATCCTCGTTGCATAATATTGCTCAAATAAAATCAAGCTGTTATGTCTAAATATCAGTTGCTGTTAGTGTATTTTTTCGCTTGAGCACGCACTTTCTGAAGCTAGAACCTATATATGAGTCGTAATACCCGCGATATGTCTTTACACTAAATATATTTATACCTTAAAGAACCGTACAGTTTATACCTGAAGTGTGTGCCACGCACTCATTGTTCTAGAAATGTAACTATTTTTTTTAATGAATGTTTTAGTTTTGTAAGCTCTTAAATACCTTTCTTAGCAATGATTTTTTATGGGAAAAGCATATTATTTATGTGAATTTTGATGCTTAAGTAAGGTGTGCATGGGTTTTATTTGTTTTAAGGAAACATTTTGAATCGCAAGGTCTGGGCTTAAAATTTACCCTGCTGATTTAGTTTAATCTATGCAAAAAGTATAAAAACAGTTATCTTATCTTATCTATACAGACGCTCCTTCTATGCAGAAGATAGTTGCGTCCACAGACCATGACAGATGATCTGTTGGCAAGTGATGCAGCAATCACAGGCCACGGCTTTGTGGGTTCCACGCATTACCCAGCCGCCTAACTACATGTAGCGTTAGGTACCCATTTGGAGCGGGATGACTCAGGGACGCCCTAGGCCCCGGGAAAAAACCCTTGCCTTCACACGGATTCGAACCCGTGACCATCGGTACGACAGTCCAGTTCGCTGCCACTCGACCACCGAGTTGCTAAGCTATAGTGTTTATGTCATCCAGGGTTGGGCGATATTATTGACTCTTACCCCACCAATAAAAAATTGGTACATTTCAAAAGGTCATAAAGTTGTACTCAATATAAAAATAGCTGTTCCACTTATTAACCACACTCATTGGTCCGTGCATATAACTCCTATATATAATCCATTTTCGTCTATAACAGTACCGATTTTTTTTTCATTCCTTCTATTTCCTTGGGGAAGTTTATGGAGCAATCGTTCCAGAAAAAAAAATCGTGTAAACTATTTAAGCACCGAAGGAAAATAAATATCCCACCTAAGAATCATTGATAAATATAACTTACCTAGCATGTTTGACTTAATTTATGCAAAAAGAATATTAACAGTGGCTAAGCTATAGTGTTTGGTATCTGGTTTCACTCATGTGCTTTCTTTCTCTAATGCATTGAATACATTGTTAGTATTTGATTAGTATTTGATTATTTAGAACTAACTTGTAAAATGTCAAATACATTAAGTATTTAAATTAAACATATAAAAGATATAAAGAAAAGTGGTAAAATGATACTGTGTATTTGATAATAAAGAAAATAATAGAAAATAATAGTATATAAATATTGTTAAAATATTGCGCTAAAAAAACAATGACTATGGTTTGTAAACAAAAATGTTAGGTAGATTAACGTTGAACATAAATGTAGACATCTGGAGAAAGACCAAAGCAAATAAATTTTTCGAACGGCTGAATAAAATACATCTCGAAAATACATAAAGGAAACAGTGTAAAGATGTAATTTGCAAACAAATATTAATTCTGTAATTTTTTACAAAAAAATTATACGTATTCTTGTTAGAGGCGCAACATTATCAGACATAAAAATAAACCGTTTCATCACATTTAGTTCACAACGTAAACACACACACACTCACTTTATTCACACACTTATACACACAAACATAAACACACAAACAGATGGTACCATTAAAAAAATCACATTTCATTGAAATAACCGCGGCTCTTTTTACTTTGTTTCCATTTTACAAATTAATATGAGCTCGAACTATTACGTCAAGTCACAATATTTTATAGCGAGAAACGCCGTCTTGTTAATCTCGACACCAAAATGTTTATTATTTAATTTTCAATAATTTATTTTATTTTCGGGAGTTACCCCGCATAGCGAGCACCCACGCACACACACGGCTTCGGACGCGCTTAGGCGCAATATATATAGGGATATATATATATATATATATATATATATATATATATATATATATATATATATATATATATATATATATATACACGTGTATATATATAAGAACACAGAAAATTTAACAATTTAACGTGTTTTGTTTGGTTTAGAGGATATGCCAATGTCTTATCAACTGCCACCTACCCCTACCCTCACGTTCCTCCGTACTTGTGCTAAAATAATGTATTTTCTCAAACAATACGTATATTTTCCATCTTCAATGATACACTTACCTTGTTGTTGAGACGCCCTGACTGCTGGATGTTGAGGCTTCTGTGGAGGTAAAAGTCACTATTCTCATTGCCGCCTCGTTCAGCGCTGATAACGTATGCGATACCAAGGTATGAAATGAAGGAAACCTCGCTGTTGTGTAACATTCAACATTGTTTACCCGAATACTAAATAAACACTTTAAGGGGTGGTGAAATAAGGTTCAGTATGTTTTACAATAGGCTGCAAGCCCCTCGTAAGCTAAAATAATAATTTAAGATGGTATTAAGACATATCGAAACATGACAAGTTTAACTCGAATGTTACAAAAATTTGTCTGAATCAAAATTCCCTCATAGGTTCGTTGGTCCGTGTGAAAAGTAAAAAAACTCGTGTGCAAAGTTGCACAGCGTTAATTTTTTGATGAATATTTTACAAAGTTTGCTGCGAGGTAATTCTAAACTGCTACGCGGCGGAGGTAAGATATCTGCGTGGTAGCGCAGCTGAAAGGGAACATTGGTCTGAATATATGTGGGGAAAATGTCCCTTTTTTCTCGTAGGTTACGACATTAAGCTATTGCATGAAGACATACACGTAAAAAAACCCAGCAGTTTTAATACCATGTTACAACGCTGTGTAATGATAAGAAAGACATACATATAAAAAACCCACCAATTTTTGTCCTGTTAGAATACTATGTAATAATATGAAGACACATGTGAAAAACAGTAATTTTTCCTCTATGTTACAATATTGTATACATGATGCTATGAATACACACATAAGAAATACGGAACCAGTTTTGAAAACTGTCTGGTAAAGTAGATCTCCGTCAGGGGCGTATCTTGACTGAATTCCCCCTCCCCCCCCCCACCAATTGATGTAACACCGTTCACCACTCCCTGGTACGCCACTGACCTTGACAGGGATCTAATTAAAAAAAAACAACGCATTTTTAAATCCTTTATATTAACTCGTGGTGTCTGGTTGCTTGCTTGCACCCTTGCTTGTCGCCAAAACTTTGGATCGATTTTTAACCCACTTCCTCGTAAGGAAGTTTCGTACCAATGATAAAAACAATGCATCAAAATTTCAGATCAATCGCATGTACCGTAATTAAATTATTGATTTTTTAGATTATTTTATTTATTCCTATGTATCATGTTATTTTTTTAGATAGAGTGTAAGGGTGCGCATTAAATTGAACAACCTTTCTGTCGCGCAATAAGGTGCGTATTTTATTGACAACACTTTTTATAAACATATTCCTGATATTAAACATGTTTTACGACACAACTACAATTTTTTATTTTTGGATGGTCTTGCGCTGCGTATTATAATGAACATTCTTTTAGTTACTTCTCGTATATAAAGGATTTATAGTCAAAAACTTGTTTTTTTACGTTTTTTAAAAATGTGTTATTGTTTGATGTTTATTCAGCGTTAAATTTACAATGCAGCGGCTGCAGCCCTACAAATTAAATATGTTATCTTTTAAACAAATTCATTCTGTCTCACAGTTCAGCCCGATTTCTGTTTCAGTCATGGCTAGGGAAACAATTAACATACTATAGGAATGAGTTATTCAGTTTTCATTAGTGAATTAATATTTTCACGTCAAAAATATTTAAACTGATTTTTTAAAGCGAAAAATAGAGTATAAAGTATACTTTTAAATATGTGTTTTTTTAAAGTGATGGATGGGCTATTTTCCAAATATTAGGGCTGATGAAATTAACCATTAATTTCTCGATTAATTGTTAAAAAATTTATCAATTAAATATCGATTAATATTTAAGAAAATATTTATAATATTTTTTTTTCAATTTATTAAAAAAATATTATTAATCATTAATTATAATTTATATATTTTTAACATACAAACTTCTCCCGCGTATTATTATAATTTATTAATTTATGTAGACGTGCAGATGTAAACAAAAAATGGAGACCAATGACAGCTTCAGCATAGTTAAATTTAAGAATATAAACGGAAAGTTTAAAAACAACATTTTGTTTTTAAGCTATCTGCGGATGGCAAAGTAGAAGATGGTGAAAAAATTTACTGTGTTCACTGCCGTAAACAATTCGCTTTAAGGGGATCAAATACATAGCTGAGGTACCACCTTCAGCACAAACATATTAGACAGGGGAAATAACTCAACAAAACAAAAAATGTCAATTACTTGTTTTTGTCACTTCCCTTGAGATGTTCAGTTTAATGACGTCATAAATTAAATTTTTTGGCTCTAATCGAAATTAACGATTAATTCATGAAATTAATCGTTAATTTTTCAAACGTTTAAATGAATCGTTACCAGTCCTACCAAATATATTAGAGCTTAAATATTCCGAAAGCCGATTACCTAATTATTTGGTTATTCGAACATCCCCCTTCGTTTCTCATGTAAGAGATTATAATCATAATTTGTACAATTGTAATGATTATTTTCAACTGCAATTTCATTAAAATTTGAGTTAAAAAATGAAAACAAAACTGATGAGTGTGACTCAATAGGGTAAAAATCTTAATACTTTTGTACATGCACTGACCACTGACCAGCCTTGGATACGTCGATGGAAAAACCTGGATATGTTCCAGAACTCAATGTTAGAAAGTCAAAGTTACGTCACATTTTAAAGACATCTGCATGCACTGACCAGCGGTAGATAAATAAGGTGGTAAAACCTAGATACATCCCAGAATTCACTGTTAGAAAAACCTGTATATATCTCATAATTCACTGTTAGAAAGTCAAGGTGACCTCATGTTTTGGAGGCTCGTTGTTTTCTATGAATAAATAACACAATAAAACACGTTTCTCTCTCCCCCCCCCCAACAGAGATTTGACATCAATTGCCAGACCCCTGTGCAATGTGCATAATATTCATACATATTATAGTGGTTAGAGCAGTGGTTCTCAACTTGGGAATTATTGGATATTTTATGGAAGCCACGCGATATTTTTTTAATGGCCTCATATAAAAAGAGCGTAATGCACATTTTAGTAAAACGGCCTAAAGGTGTCTATAGAAAATTTCGATGTAAATAACAGCGTAACGTTAGTTAAGGATATTTACGTTTATCTAGCCTCTTTAGACAATTTTCCAAGGTGTTATAATGTTTTCCCAATCCCCAGTACACAATATAAATATATTTTTTAAACTATTCAAGTTCCCAATTAGTTTAGGAAAATTTTTAGCTCTACTTTGTAAATATTTCAACTAAACAGCCTGTTTTTCCGCAACGGTTTAAAAAAAAAGTTCGCACTGTGACCTGTGGAACATATCTTCAAACATTACTTTCAAAGTCAATTAAACAACAATCAAACATTTCTTTACATGCTAAGCGAAGGTTATGTTCGCCGTAATGTCATTATCTGATAGTTAGGATGTGAGTGTTCTACATTGAATTTAATAATTATATGTGAGTTACTATTTTATGTGAAGCGCTGTGAGCCCAACTGCTTGCTGATGTACTGCGCCATATTAATTATCAAATGATTATTATTATAAATACACAGCCTTTTTTACCTCCAATGATTACAGACAATATTTATCATGAAATTATATTTGCATCATTCATCAGTTCAATTTTTCTACATTAATTCAAAGTGTTGTAAATATATAATTGGGGTATCACCATTTTTGGATTTGAATTTGAGAAACCCTACTAACCTATTCGCCAGTCTTCGGATGAACTTTGAGAACCTCTGGATCATAAGACATGCAGCTACTTGGTTGAATTAACTCTTTGATGATCGTCTGCGTTTTCTGTCACGAGCAGGTTGAAACTTGCTTGCAGACGACATCTTTGATAAACAAAAAAATGTTGTGTAAATTGTTGGTAGCGTCTAGCCCTCTCAGCGCGATGTCTTCTGGGACATGAAGAAGTGGACGACTTAAGCTTTTCAACATTATCTTAGTCATTGAGTGGGACTTTAAAAAAAAACTTTTTTAAATGATGGGATGAACTAATAAAGGCGTAGTGAGGGGTGGGGGTTGCATATATCCCGTGCACCAAAGGAAAAGGGGCTCCAGATTGAGACTTACAACGTCACATTATAATAAGTGAACAATAATCTATACTAATAAAAGGCAAAGCCCTCACTGACTCACTCACTGACTGACTGATTCATCACTAATTCTCCAACTTCCCGTGTAGGTAGAAGCATGAAACTTTGGGAAGTTGTCGAGTAGCCTCTCGCGACGAAAATTGGAGTAAAAGAATTTTAAAAATAACACTCATGGGGGCCGGGGGCCCCAAAAACGTTTTTTTTCCTTATATGGCCAATATAAAATTTGAAAATCACCAATTCTCCTATTTCCCGAGTAGGCAGGAGCATGAAACTTCGGGAAGTTGTTGAGTACAACCCCGCGATGGTAACGGGAGAAACAATATTTAAATTATCACTTCCTGGGGGCCGGGGGCCCAAATGAAGTTTTTTCCTTATATGAGCTATACAAAAACTAAAAATCACTAATTCTCCTATTTCCCGTGTAGGTAGAAGCATGAAACACTGGGTAGTTGATAAGCACACTTCCGCGATGGTAACAAGCGAAAAAAATATTTAAAATAACACTTAATGGGGTCCGGGGGCCCAAATGTAGTTTTTATCTTATATAAAAAAACTGACTCATCACTAATTCTCCAACTTCCCGTGTAGGTATTAGCATGAAACTTTGGGAACTTGCTGAGTACACTCTCTCAACGATAATTGGCGAATAAGAATTTTAAAATTCACACTGTTGGGGGCCCGGGGCCCAAAAACGCTTTTTTTCCTTATATGGACTATATAGAATATGAAATCACTAAGTTTCTCATTTCTCGAGTAGGCAAAAGCATGAAACTTTGGAAAGTTGTTGAGTAAAAACCAGCGATAGCGACGTGAGGAAAAAAAATTAAATTATCACTTCCTGGGGGCCGGGGGCCCAAATGAAGTTTTTTCCTTTTATGAGCTATACAAAAACTAAAAATCACTAATTCTCCTATTTCCCGTGTAGGTAGAAGCATGAAACACTAGGTAGTTGATAAGCACACTTCCACGATGGTAACAGGTAAAAACAATATTTAAATTATCACTTAATGGGGGCCGGGGGCCCAAATGTAGTTTCTTCTTATATTAAAACAGACTCATCACTAATCTCGGATTTACCGCGTAGGTAGAAGCATGAAACTTTGGGAAGTTGTTAAGTAGCCTCTCGCGACGAAAATTGGCGTAAAAGAATTTTTAAATTAACTCTCATGGGGGCCGGGGGCCCAAAAAAGTTTTTTTTTCCTTATATGGCCTATATAAAATTTTAAAATCAACAATTCTCCTGTTTCCCGAGTAGGTAGAAGCATGAAACTTTGGGAAGTTGTTGAGTACAGTTCCACGATGGTAACAGGCGAAAAAATATTCAAAATTTCACTTACTGGGGCCCAGGGGCCAAAATGTAGTTTTTTCCTTATATGAGTTTTATAAAAATTGAAAATCACTAATTCTCCTAATTCCTGTGTAGGAAGTAGCATGAAACTTTGAGTAGTTGTTAAGTAGCATTCTGCGATGGTAACTGGTTAGAAAACTATCTAAATTTTCACTTACTGGGGGCCGGGGCCAAAATGTAGTTTTCTTCTTATATAAAAAAAACTGACTCATCACGAATTCTCCAATTTCTCGTGTTGTTAGCAGCATGAAACTTTGGACAGTTGTTAAGTACACTTCCGCAATGGTAACAGGTGAAAAAGAATTTTGAAATTCACACTCATGGGGGCCGGGGGCCCAAAAACGTTTTTTTTCCTTATTATGGCTTTATAAAAATTAAAAATCCCTTATTCTCCTATTTCCCGATAAGGTAGAAGCATGAAACTTTGGGTAGTTGTTGGATAACATTCCGCGATGGTAACAGGTGGAACAATTATATAAATTATCACATAAAGGGGGCCGGGGGCCGAAATGTAATTTTTTTCTTATATGAGCTATATAAAAACTGACAATCACCAATTCTCCTATTTCCCGTGCAGGTGGAAGCATGAAACTTTGGGCGGTTGTTGAGTACCCTCCCGCAATGGTAGCAGACGGAAAAAAATTAAATTATCAGCTCGATAGGATCACGGGAAGTCTGTCATTTTTTTACTTTTCGTTTTTGTTTTTCTGCGGGACTACAACAGACAGACAGACAAGACGGTGAAGTTAATATATGTATTATATCCATCATGATACATTTTGAAATCAATTTGTGTTTTTTCCTTATATGGCCTATATAAAATTTGAAAATCACCAATTCTCCTATTTCCCGAGTAGGCAGGAGCATGAAACTTCGGGAAGTTGTTGAGTACAACCCCGCGATGGTAACGGGAGAAACAATATTTAAATTATCACTTCCTGGGGGCCGGGGGCCCAAATGAAGTTTTTTCCTTATATGAGCTATACAAAAACTAAAAATCACTAATTCTCCTATTTTCCGTGTAGGTAGAAGCATAAAACACTGGGTAGTTGATAAGCACACTTCCGCGATGGTAACAAGCGAAAAAAATATTTAAAATAACACTTAATGGGGTCCGGGGGCCCAAATGTAGTTTTTATCTTATATAAAAAAAACTGACTCATCACTAATTCTCCACATTCCCGTGTAGGTATTAGCATGAAACTTTGGGAACTTGCTGAGTACACTCTCTCAACGATAAGTGGCGAATAAGAATTTTAAAATTCACACTGTTGGGGGCCCGGGGCCCAAAAACGCTTTTTTTCCTTATATGGACTATATAGAATATGAAATCACTAATTTTCTTATTTCTCGAGTAGGCAAAAGCCTGAATCTTTGGAAAGTTGTTGAGTAAAAACCAGCGATAGCGACGTGAGGAAAAAAAATATTAAATTATCACTTCCTGGGGGCCGGGGGCCCAAATGAAGTTTTTTCCTTTTATGAGCTATACAAAAACTAAAAATCACTAATTCTCCTATTTCCCGTGTAGGTAGAAGCATGAAACACTAGGTAGTTGATAAGCACACTTCCACGATGGTAACAGGTAAAAACAATATTTAAATTATCACTTAATGGGGGCCGGGGGCCTAAATGTAGTTTCTTCTTATATTAAAACAGACTCATCACTAATCTCGGATTTACCGCGTAGGTAGAAGCATGAAACTTTGGGAAGTTGTTAAGTAGCCTCTCGCGACGAAAATTGGCGTAAAAGAATTTTTAAATTAACTCTCATGGGGGCCGGGGGCCCAAAAAAGTTTTTTTTTCCTTATATGGCCTATATAAAATTTTAAAATCAACAATTCTCCTGTTTCCCGAGTAGGTAGAAGCATGAAACTTTGGGAAGTTGTTGAGTACAGTTCCACGATGGTAACAGGCGAAAAAATATTCAAAATTTCACTTACTGGGGCCCAGGGGCCAAAATGTAGTTTTTTCCTTATATGAGTTTTATAAAAATTGAAAATCACTAATTCTCCTAATTCCTGTGTAGGAAGTAGCATGAAACTTTGAGTAGTTGTTAAGTAGCATTCTGCGATGGTAACTGGTTAGAAAACTATCTAAATTTTCACTTACTGGGGGCCGGGGGCCAAAATGTAGTTTTCTTCTTATATAAAAAAAACTGACTCATCACGAATTCTCCAATTTCTCGTGTTGTTAGCAGCATGAAACTTTGGAGAGTTGTTAAGTACACTTCCGCAATGGTAACAGGTGAAAAAGAATTTTGAAATTCACACTCATGGGGGCCGGGGGCCCAAAAACGTTTTTTTTCCTTATTATGGCTTTATAAAAATTAAAAATCCCTTATTCTCCTATTTCCCGATAAGGTAGAAGCATGAAACTTTGGGTAGTTGTTGGATAACATTCCGCGATGGTAACAGGTGGAACAATTATATAAATTATCACATAAAGGGGGCCGGGGGCCGAAATGTAATTTTTTTCTTATATGAGCTATATAAAAACTGACAATCACCAATTCTCCTATTTCCCGTGCAGGTGGAAGCATGAAACTTTGGGCGGTTGTTGAGTACCCTCCCGCAATGGTAGCAGACGGAAAAAAATTAAATTATCAGCTCGATAGGATCACGGGAAGTCTGTCATTTTTTTACTTTTCGTTTTTGTTTTTCTGCGGGACTACAACAGACAGACAGACAAGACGGTGAAGTTAATATATGTATTATATCCATCATGATACATTTTGAAATCAATTTGTGTTTTGAATTTGTTTTACGCGGGTTCTCAAGGCTTACTGAAATCCTAATTTACCGCAGCAAAGCGCGGGTATTTTGCTATTAATATATTAAACATAAAGGCGCCAATTTTATGGTTCGTCCGGGAGTGAAAAGTATCCTTGCTATGCCTCTGTGAACAAACAAAAGAGGGTTAGTACAAAAGATGGGAGAGGCGTTCAAAGGCGTCACTAGGGTTGTTGTAATTGTAACCCACCGCAGAATAATTGTAGTTCCCCACTTCCTCTTGCAGTACCCCGCCCCCTCCAAATCGCGGTTAATGCACAACATACAGTATTGTTTTAAGTAGTGTTAGCAAATTAAAAGATAACATTATTTCTTTTAAAGTAGTACTTAGTAAAACAGTGTTAAACAACTGCAGCACAACCTTTAACATAAGTAATTATTCTAACGTTTAAAACAAATTAATCTTCGTGACAGTTGGAAGGGTTGCGGGAATGACCTGTGCTCTATTAATATGTGTGACTGAACTCTGTGAACTCATTATCTGTCCTTTGTTGTCATGTCAACTGAACGTTTTGCGCGGTGTGCAAGTTTTCTCACGCGTGAATTTTGCTAGGTTGTCCGAAATGAAGTGTGACGTGACATGGTCGATGAAAACGAAGAAGTGTTGAAAAAAAAATCATTTGTAACGTCACACAGACCCCACGGCCTTGTGTGCTGACAACGATACCAGTACGCGTTATTGACTTCTTTCGTCAGTTGGCATGTTAGGCGTCAGAAGCGTCACTTGGGTTGGTGCCACCCAGTGAGGTAGCTCATAGTGTCACCCCGTTCACGATTTACCCCCATAGACCTCCTCTGAGTCTAGCAGTGCCAAATAACGGAAACATAAAGAATTTTTCGCGTTGGCGTCACCCTTTGTGATGGTGTCACCCGGTGCGGTCCGCAACCCCACGCAACCCTCCTAGTGACGTCTCTGTTAAGCTTAGGTCCTAGTGAAAAATGTGACAATGCAGAACAGTGCAAATCAACGGTGTCCACCATGGCACTAGTGATGAGTTGGTTGAGTTTTTTTTTGGGAGGGGGGGGACACTTTTTGATATAAAATTTCGTACATTAACCAGATTTTTAACGCAATTTCCCTACGAAAAATGCGTTTATATATTTGAAATGTCTGTCCTGTCTGTTCGAGCTTTGAAAAGCAACTCCTCCTGAGCCATACCAGATAGAGGGTTTGGGTCGTTTGCAAATATGTTAAGGAGGTCCCAAGGATGTGCACGGGCCAAAAAAACAAAAAAAAACCGAAAAGGTTTACTGGATTTCCTGAAAAATATAGGGAAAAAAAACGAAACAATATCAGTATTTTGTCAACTTCCGTTCGTTCGACTCCCGTAATTGTAGCAGCAATTTGTAGATAGCAATTGTTTAGTTTAGTTTCAGAATTATTGATTTTAAATTACTTTTAATGTAATCTAGAGTGATAGTTAATGGGGTTTTCCCGCTTTGTGAATGCTAATGTTAGACTGTTGCGCGGTGACACATTCTTGGTTTTACGGAGTGTGAGGGGATATGACGTCATAGGTGAAAAATATCCATTCAATTTCTCAAATTTTATAAATAAACTTATTTTTCTGTTAGGAATTATTACAATTATGTGTGATCGTTATTTACTTGCTGGGCACTATTTAGTGACTTGTCTCTAAAATTGATACGGACGAATTGTTTCAAATTTCGTTTAAATACTCATTCGAGTTTTTATGACTTATTTTTAATAGGCCAAAATTTAATAAAATAAACAGAAATTGTATCTCAACGTGCAACGAACTTCTCGGTTTCTAACATTTGTTTTAAGAGAAATTTTAGTAACAACTGCAGGGTGGTAATTAATAGCGGGTAGTAAGACAGAGATCACTATGCCAGGGAAGGTTCATGACATCGAAAAGTGCTGTTACAGTCAAAATAAATGAAGTCACGCGCCTGGAGGGGGTCACACATTAGTGACGATGTGTGACGAAGGGTGGGGTAGTTTTGAGAAATGTGACGTCACTTCAAAACGCGCAACTTTAAATTAAAGTACCTCTTAAATATTTGATTGCTTTCATGTTTATTTAATGACGTTTTACATGGCTTCACGCGTGTTACGATATTAGAGTGCAACCTTACACTAAACACAAACTTATCAGAATAAACAAAAATTAATTTGAAAAATGCTCATTTTCAAATAGAAAATACGGCTTTTATGGGGGGGGGGTGTCACATCTGATTAACATAATTTTGTGACGTAAGGTCACGTGTACAAGAGACGCGGGAAGAAAGGAGCATTTCTATTGGTTGAAAGTGTTGGGCGAGGAGTGGTGTGTAGACTTCCGACGAGGAAGGTTGTGTGATGAATGAATCAAGATTTCCACGTTATATTACCTCAAATTATATCTGTGTGTATATATATATATATATATATATATTAAAGTTGTTTTGGATAAACGAATTCTTCAGTGAATTATTGTACACAAGATTAATTATTGTGAGAACGCCTACATAGAAAGAGAAATATAAAGTTATCGTTACAGGGGGGCCCGCAAAGCTTTGTGACGTCATATTGGAGGGTGGTCTAAGTTTTTTTGTGACAACGTGTGACGAGAGGGGTGGGGTAAAAATTGTCAAAAATAGCATGACTTCATTTATTGACGGCCCCCACCCAAAATAAAATCTAGGAAATGCGCAACACACGAACAACAACTTGATGCAATACTCGGATAGACATCTAGATTAAAAAAAAACACGAAATTTTTTCTTGTTTCATATGCAAGAACAGACACACACAAATTCTCCTTCTTCCCGCCTGATATTCGGTCGTAGAAATAGGTTGCCTGAACAAACAAGGAAGAGCAACAAACTGTCAACATTAAAAAAGCTATAAAAATGGTAAGAGCATGGATAGGAGAAGGAAACAACCATCTTCTGTATAAAAGGAACGCCTGTAATGTATGAGATAAATCAAAGGATTTGCAATCTAACATAATATATATTGTCATTTAAAAAATCTCAAATACATGTAAGCCATACCCTCCATCAGAATCCTCCCCTGATACCTCGGTCCAACTGCTCCTAGAAGAATCATGATGTAAAAAGAATTTACACGTGTAATTTGTTGTTAAACAGTTACATTTGATTGTTGTACTTATTGTTGTAGCAGCATGTCCAATGTTGAAATACATGGACAAGCTTTGGGAGACAAGCAGCTGTCAGTGACAGGTTGTGTGTTTTATGGTCTACACGGCAGGGGTTCTAAAATTTGGGAATCGTTTGGGTGTCGTCTTTCAATGGTGTGGCTGATTGTGTTGAGAGCATGTTGTTGTGGGAGGTAGGAGGCTATGGAATGGCGGTTGAAGATGTTGTGAGAGAGAGAGAGAGAGAGAGAGAGAGAGAGAGAGAGAGAGAGAGAGAGAGGGGCAGAGAGGGTAAGAGAGAGAGAGAGAGAGAGAGAGAGAGAGAGAGAAAGATTAATAAATTATCTATCTTACGATAAATGGACAGAAAGGGGGAAAGGAAGAGAGTTCATTAGGAAAGTGTAATAAAAAGAGAAAAATATTTATCATATATATATATATATATATATATATATATATATATATATATATATATATATATAGAGAGAGAGAGAGAGAGAGAGAGAGAGAGAGAGAGAGAGAGAGAGAAAGAGAGAGAGAGAGAGAGAAAGAGAGAGAGAAAGTGAGAGAAAGAGAGAGAGAAGTGAGAGAGAAAGAGAGAGAGAGAGAGAAAGAGAGAGAGAGAGAGAGAGAAAGAGAGAGAGAGAGAGAGAGAGAGAGAAAGAGATAAAGAGAGAGAGAAAGAGAGAGAGTGATTAAAAGATTTAGCTAGACACATACACATAAATTGAGAATGTGAGAAATGGAAGGATGGATAGAAGGAAAGAGAAAAGGTGGGAGAGAGAAAGAAAGAGAGAGATAAAGAGAGAGAGAGAGAGAGGGAGAGAAAGAGAGAGGAGAGAGAGAGGGAGAGAGAGAGAGAGAGAGGGAGAGAGAGAGAGGAGAGAGCAGGGCCGGCCTTAGGGCAAGGCGAACGAGACAACTGCCTTAGGGCCCACGCTTTTCAGGGCCCCGTCCTTTGACTAAACAATTTGTCTACTTTTTAAATTGTTACGACTATTACGTAATACTTGTTGTTTTTATAACAACAGTATCAAGAAAACTGTATATTTTTTCAGGGTAAAATAATTAGAAAATACCGTACTAATATAAAAAAATATCATAATCATCCAAAATCATAATGCAAAAAGTATTTTTCCAAGAGTATTTCAGTAAGCATTAATGGATTCAGGAGAACATTATAAATAAGAAAACGCCATTTTTAGGCCTTAACTTGCCATGGCAAGTGAAAAAAATGCCATTGTGAGATTGTCTGATCATGAAAAATCAAAGTGACATATGACACCTACTTTGGAATGGTTTGAGCTGGAAAACAGGCTTACAAAACAATGCCCAATGGACACGCCAAGCCAAAAAAAAATAAATAAATAAACGGTGCAAAGGCTCGTTGACATAGTGTATTTAAAGGTCTCATGGCCATTGTCCAATTTCTCGGTGAACAATTTAGTAGTTCAGTCTATAATCTAAATCATGTACACAATGGAGACTTTATTGGTCTCATTGAATTGCTGGCGAAATTCGATTCAGAAGCGAATACAAAATGAACTCATTTCGTTGATGGTAAATAAAGTAATGAAAATTATTGTAGGAAAAGTAAAATCAGCTAAATATTTTTCAGTAATAGTAGTCAGTGGCGTAGAGAGAACTTTTGCCGCCCGGGGCGGTCTCCAATTTTGCCGCCCTTTTAGGGGCCCGTCTATAAATGACGTCACGCACCTGGGGGGGGGAAGAGTGGAGTCACACATTTGACGTCAAATCAAAACGCGCAACTTTTAATGAAAGTTCCACTTAAATAAATGATTACCGACACTTTATTTAATGACGCTTTACATGGCTTCACGCGTGTTACGATATCAGAGTGTAGCGTTACACTACAAACATATGTAAATGACATAAAAATTGATTTGAAACATGCTCATTTTCAAATAGAACATACGGCTTTTATGGGGTGGGGGGGAGCTTTGTGACGTCATATTGAAGAAGGGGTCTAAGTTTTTGTGACAACGTGTGACGAGGGGGGAGGGGGTGCAAAAATCAGCCGAAATCGCGTGACGTCATTTATGGACGGCCACTTAAGTGAATCATGTGATGATTGTTATAAATTAATAAACATGAATAAAACAATTGTAATTGAAACGAAGTAAAGGTGGGGAACAATTTTATGTGCTCTATTTATGTAAGCAGCAATAAAAGAGGCCGCATAAAATGATATACCTATAAAAACACATTTAAAAATATACAAGATATTTTTTATAGGGCCACAAGAAAGTTAATGAGGTCGCAGACACCGAATGAGACAAAACGTATTCCAAATTTACACCACAAAAAAAACATTACTAATTAATATGCTTTTATTTTTTATTTTTAAATATATGATTTTTTAATAAGCAAAGAAATGGTATATGTTAGTATGTAAACCTATTTATACATTTACTTACAACTTTCATAGTGGAAAAATCGTGTATTATGCTATCAAAATGTAAATTATTTGTAATATCTTGTTCTATGGACAATATTGCAAGATTTTGTAGTCTAAAATCACTCATTGTGGAACTAAGATATTTTTTTATCAACTTCAGTTTGGAGATGCTCCTTCCACAACTAGATGCACTGATAGCAATTGTTGAAAACATTCTTAGCAAAATTATAATGTTGGGTACAGTATTTTACAATCTATACTGTTGAATATATTTTAACAGATCAAGGGTGCCTTTTCCCACGTTTTCTAACATAATGCCTCGTCTTGTAGTGTAGGTACAGCCAGGGCTGGTCTAAGGCCACCTCAAACTATGCCGCCATAGTAGGCCCCTTACTTTCATAGGCCCCACTTATCTTAATTTTCACTTATTATCCTTATTATTATTTTTAATACCTTATCCTTACTCAAACTAGGACTTTTCGCATGCTAAGCCGCACAGGGCCGCGCAATTGCTAAGGCCGGTCCTGTGTACAGCCATAAAAACATGGATCTTTTTTCTTTCAATATTGAACTGTTCTTTATCAATATCAATAAAGAAATTTATTTGATGTTCAATTTTTTTCAAATGAATAACCATATTTCAATGAAAAACACAAATTATGTGTGCTAATTTAATTCAATAAAAACAAAATAAATTTAATTTTTAAGAAGTAGCTTACAATCATTTTCTGAAAACTGAAACAGTAACATAAATTACTACTTGCAAATTAAACACAATATTTGAGCCACCATGCCATGTAGGTAGGCTACTTGTTAGCGCATCATTCTGCGCATGTGGAATTTCCACGCAAAAAGTGTCGTGGCGATATTAATAGCACATATTATTCGGCCTAGCGGCGATGTGTTGTTTTTTTTAAAGTTTGTGTGTGTATGTGAGTGTAGTTTTCATATATAAGCGTCATCTGTGACGTGTACTGCTTAATTTTCCAAACAAATCTTTACCTTTTTTGAGCGATTTTAAATTTTTGAACAGTTTTGCGTTAGTTATAACAACCACTATGTAATCAAACAAATGTTGCGCAAATCCGTTAACTAAGACTCGAAATTAAGAACATTTTTGTTTCATCTTGGTTTTCCCCCTTCAAAATAAAAGGGTGGTTGTTGGAAATGCCTTTACTTTTCAAATGCCCCAAACGCCAACCTCAAAAAGTGTGCCACCCGGGGAGGACCTCCCCCTCCGCCCCCCTAGCTACGCCACTGATAGTAGTAATACTTGATTACACACCTGACCAAAGACACCAAGAGCAGATGTCACTGATAATCCGCTATGCAAGCCCAATGAGATGGATATTCTTAAGTAACTTATGCGCACTTCATACGTTTTCTAGATGTAGAGGAAAGTACTGCGCAACAAACCGTCGAGAAGGGGTGTCCTTTACGGGGCTGGACGGACGAGTAGGGTTGCGGGCCATGGACCTGACCGCGACCTGCGACCTGAAACCGACAACTCCTGGCAAGCAATGCAGAAGTCCGATATGTTAGGTATTAGGTGCTAGTCACATATGATTACAGTCGCTGTAAGGATCTTAGGCAAAGCATTCAGATGCAATGCCAGTGATGAAAACCAAAGTACCCGTTGAGGGTCGGGTAAATCCGAAGCGACCGTTTTTACTAGCAACGCTATTAAGCGGTGCCGGTTTAGGGCCAGGAGCGCCAGTACAGATTAACAAAAGGTACCGCGAAGAACGCAGCGGACGACAGCTCTGATGAAACCTTCCAGTGGGGGTTACACCCTAGGTAGGTCTTTGATGATCCCCCGCTCTGCGGCGGTCCTAACCACGGAGACCCGTGTGCTCTGCCAGGGTGGCGCCAAAGTGGTAGCGGGTCGTAGTAGGGCAGGGATGTCCAAAGTCCGGCCTGCGGGTCAAAACCGGCCCACGAAGCCATTTTAAACTGGCCCGCGGCCCCATCTGAAATAATTTATTAACTGACGTATTATTTCTGTAAAGAT